>BMAU01001113.1:0-131758 GCA_019973935.1 Trichonephila clavipes
TTCTTGCACGGAAGTCACAATCTCGTCATCCTTTGAGCATTTAAAATCTCACGGCTCTCAAAGTCATCGCATGCCATCTAGGTTTCTACATCTTCATCGCATTCTTCAAACTCTAGGATCGATTGGATAAAGTCGGTCATCTCCTTGTGGTTAGCTTCATTGAAGTCTTTTTGCCGTTTAAATATGGCCATAGCTTATTCCATCTAGTCCGGATATTTGACGCCCGGATAATAAATTTCGGATAAACGACGTTCTACTGTATGTGTAAATTCTTAACATTCTTAATAATATTAATATTTCACATCTGATCAGCAATAGATAGATACTGAAAAATTTCTATTGTACTAAAAACTCTCTAAAATTTCTGTAGTACTAAGTTTCAATCGATTTCTTGTTTATTGACTAAAGGAAAACCTCGCACACATTCTCTGCATGTGAAACTTTGATACATTTAACGAGCCCTTTAAACGGCGATCGTCTTCGTAACCCTCTTGGTAAGCCGCGGTCACTGCTCACGATTTTGAAAAAGAATTATTAAAGTGTTTGTATGCATGGTTTAGGGTAGGAAAACTATACATACTTATTTATTCATACGGACTCAATGTAATCCACTTAGGTTCGAAACATTTCGAACAGAATTGTGAATAAAGAAATAGAACAATTGCTGGTAGGAGTCAAAAAATGGAAGAAAAATTGTGATTGAACTAAAAAGTATAAGTAACTTTGAAAAAATCAGAAATTTTGTACTTGCGAAGTAAAAAAAGAAACATGAATTATAGAAGAATTGCTAAAAACATAGAATTTTACAGAATACCATGGAACCTGTACATATTAAAACTCTTAATAAACATTACTCAGCACATCAATTAAAACAGTATTGAAAAGGAGTTGATGAACATGTTAATTCAGTTGAGGCTTAAAATTGGTGTGATGTGGAAGTTTGAAAGAGATCACCGATGCCACGTTAGTAAACATTAAATCAATTCATAAATTTAAGTCAATGAAAATAATAATTATTCTACAGAATAGATAGATTTATATACATTATCATCATACATTTTTGATTGATGAATAAATCTTATTATAATATTAACTCTTTTCTAATGTAGTTAGAAAACATATGCCTGTTTTCTTTCATTATAAAGTTTTTCATGTAGAGAAGGAATGAAAGGTCAAAATATTTACATGTTGCAGAGATAGTACAAATGCAATAAATACAAAATTTTATTAACGAACATTATCAACATGTTTATACAGTCTTGAATGTAAAAAATAGTAAGTAAAGGAGCAGAGGTTAACTAAAGATAGGGAGCAATTTTTATTATAAAAATCGATACTAATACTTCGATATTAATACTTAAATTCAAATATAAAGAACTCAACAATAAAACTTTGCAACAAATAACAGTACTATTGCTTTCAAAAGCTTCACAAAACAAAACATTGAAACAAATTATTTTATTATTCTTTATGTTGATAAAGTGCCAGAAAACTATGCAATAATTTGTTATCATTACTATAGTACACATGCTTGATAAGTATTTTAAGATAATAATGCATGTTTATTAAATCAAAAATTATAATGGTCACTGAAATGAAAGTGATACTACAGTGGGTTAGATAAATGGTTTCATGCTGTTAACGTTAATTAGTAAACAAAGGAAAGAAGTAATTCAGACATAACAGATAGGCTAGACAAAGTCACTTCGTAGGTTGGAGCAAGTGTCCCAGTGGTCTACGACATGATGGAGGTGAATAAGTTCCAGTTTTGGTTGTGGAACCAATTTTCAACAGCAGTTTGAATGTCATTATCGTCGGCGATTCGCCGTCCTTTAAAAGCTTTCTGTAGTGGACCGAAGATGTGTGTATTCACACGACGAGAGGTCCGGGACGTTCGAGAACCCCATAGATTTGCCGTAACAACGTCATTACGCCACAAACACATTAGGCTAGTACTATCCTGCAAGATGATAGCCCTGCCGAGACAGCATGGCATATCAGTGGCTCTTCATTCTTTCACTTCATGCAATGGGGCACAGAACGTGGCAGCATTGAGATCCTGATTGGAAAATCTATAAGGTGCGGATTACCATGCTTTTAACGTACATCTGGCTGGATCTGCCGATGGGGCCCAGTACTCTTCCAGCTTGCCAAGTTCTAACAGAAATGCCACTTTCATCCGGGTGACCCTTAGGTAATAGAGAAATCAATAATAGCATTTAAACATTTTTATACAAAAACTGCTACACATTCTCCCTTAAGTACCACCGGCGTATTTATCCGTCTTGCTCAACTGGAGCGTTGTGGGAGTATATATCCGTCCTTCTGAAATACGATTCTTTTTTATGCGGTTCAACTCTTCTGGAAGGATTTTGAAATCTGATCAATGACTTAAGAAGAAGAAAAATGTACTTTTTTCCTTCGCGGCTACGAGGGAGCGAACTTTGAATCGGCAGTTAAGGGGTGAATAATTTTAATTATTTCTCAAAAAGCCTATCAAGTTTCCAACTATTACAAAGGAAAAAATTTAATGCATTCATTATATTTAAGAAAGCCTGCAATCAATAAAAATACCACTGCTCGAATTAAAAGAAACAAGGTAATTATTAATGGAAAAAAAAATTATTCGATTTATAGTTTGGATTTTCAAGATGTTTTGAATTCTATTGGTGGAATGAATACATTTTTGCTGAAAACCAATTGCATAGAGTCATAAATCGTGGCTCAATTCCGCTACAAGAACATTATATAATGGCAATGAAGACAGCTAATATCCATTGACACTTAGATGAACATACACAGTACATCATATTATTTATATCGATAGAATGCTGACGTTATTTTTTTGACAAAAAAATAAAAATTTCCAATCGAATAGAATTAAATTTCCAGCTACCTTAATTTTTGCTTCCGAGAACCAATCCTGATAATGCAAATTTTCTAGATTTAAATTACGGTTAATAATCTAATATTTATACCGAGAGGCGATTTCAACTTTCATATTGTTTAACTACCATATTAACACTCATATCTCTACACTTATAAATTATAATCAGTCAATGAGGCCACAGTAGTAGAAACTTTTGGTCGGTGGGTCGCGAGTCCTGGTGCACTTGCAGAGCCACCCCGTAGAGGAGCTGATGAATGTTGGATCAGTCTTCATATTGAGAGGTCAGGTGTCGTCCTTGTCACTTGACCGAAGTTTGAAATGGGAGGTCCATCGTCAAGAGCCTTCACGTTACTTTAGTATGCGACGTAAATATAAAATTTAACAAATATTTAGCTACAGAAAAATAAAAAATAATAATTAACATTTTCAAACAAAGTTATTCGCACCATTTAATGTTTTAAAATACCAGAAGAAGCGACGCCATTATCCAATCAAATCACTCAACTCAATGGAATCATTTGGATGAGGTATAATGCCAAAATGCGACACCACAGAAAAACCAACCAATCGATACATTTTATAAAATTTGGATTGATAGAGTTTGAAATCAATACGATCCAAATCTTGAGAAACCCTTGATGCACAAAAAGTAGAAAAAGATTTTTTTTTAAGATACTCGCGCGCGAACTCTTTTTTTTTTTTACAAAATTATTTTTTTCAGATTTCGCAGCAGAATCTTTTTGTGCTACTTGTTTAGGACGCCAAATGAACAAAAATGCTACAGCTCTTTGTCTCGCTGTTCTTTTGCTTCGAGCTATTTTCTTGAAAAGAATTGAAAGTATTTAGAATTTAAATTAATGGATTACTTCTAGAATGTGTAGCATTGCCTTCAATGACCACCCAAACGTGAGCCCCTCTGTATTCACTCGAAATCAATTCACACTGGATTGACTCTTAGAGATTCATTATTTCAATGAGTTGCATTGGGATATTAATGTGGGATCCCAAGAGTTTTCATTTTAAACAGAGATGAGCTTTTGCTTACGTGTTTTTTAACATTCAAGTTGTGTATGGATGGCACAGCCACTAAAGAGGGGTTGTGAAGGTATTTGAATTGGGTCATTCTCATCGCTTGACCATGCTTCAAAAAGAAGTGTGGAGTGTGTGCTTCTGGATGAGACACAATGATTCAATTTTGTTCAAAATTCATGAGATTGTCATCGAACGAATAACTGTTCATGAATGGAATTACAAAGAAAAGAAACACAGTAAAACCTGTTTGGTTGTGTGAAACCCCACGAAAAACTTGGCCATTTCATAAATATTTACATATGACAAACTCTGTATGGAGTACTACAAATTTTTCTTTCATGCGGTTGAGAGGGACCGCATAAAAAAGTCGCATGATAAAAAATACATCAATTATTTACGAAATACTTAATATTTTTAAAACATTTAATTTCTCATTGTATACATGGCCAAGTTTTCAAAATGAGCATACATAATTCATTGCTATTCGTCGTAATCCAATCGCGCATCAGCTTGAGATAATTTGGTTCAAATTGCTTTCGTCACTTGAAGATACAATTTTGATTGATTGATTTAATATTTGCATTGTCTGGAGACTGTTTTTAGCAAATGATCAGAGTTTCTTAAAGTGTATACATGTACATTGATAGAACACATTACGGTTGCGCCTATGCCGTTGAAATTCATATACCACATAAAAAATCACACAAAAATAAAATCGCATAAAAAAGATCACACAAAAACAGGTTTTACTGTATAAGTATCAGAAGAAACTTTTGTAACATTTAATAAAAGTTTCTTCCTTTTATATATTATTTATCACATACCCTCTTCGAAAGAAAGATAAAATCGAAACTCAAGATATTTTTTTCCAAGTAAAGAAGGTATCCGAAAAATTTGGCAAGCTTCCATACGATACTGTGAAAAGTTGGTGCTCGAAAAGAAAAATGTTTCAAGTTGAAATAGATTCTTGTTTTTGAAATGTCTACAAATCAATAAGACTTTTTTTATCACTAGACATTCAAATAATTTGATAATGTGAGTTTCAAAAGAGACAACTCTAATGGACCTAAGCAGAGTATTTGTTCCAACATTTGTTTTTATAGCAACGGAGTGTCAAGTTAAAAAAGTCTTAAGTAAAATGTCTCTACAGCCATCCGATTAATTTTTCCCTGTTTTAAAAGCTAAGCAGTTTCAAAGAGGTAATTACTTTAACATGTTTTAAAATTCAATTATTTTGGAATTCTCTTTTGAATTCGTATACGTGTAAAACTTATCCTGAAAAATTCAGATTCCCATTCCAATCCTTTTAAAACAATTCAATTATAAAATGATTCCCATTTCAATCCCCTTTTCAGAAAATAAGCATGTGTTATGTTAGCTGCAATAATAAATTAACATTCGTAGTATTTCTTTCATGAGTGATTTATAATGAGTCAAATGAAATAGAATTAATTTTAATGCTTTCGTTTTCAGAATAATTTAGGAATTGATAAGTATTTTTTAAACTTTTATTGAATAGAAATAAAAACTAAGTAACATATTGGATTTTAATAATGATGGAAAAAAAAGAGCTCAGAAGCTATTTTTGCATTCATCATTACATAAAAAGCGAATACAGTTCTGAAGCTCCCGGAATTTTGACTCTCAGGAAATTAAGAGGTTTTGTATCAAGAGGTTTTGAATCAAAGAGGTTTTGTAATTAAAAGTTTTAGAGAAATTACCATAATTTATAAAGTTTTTAAGAATATTTTGGACGGTTGTTAATAATCACATGTTACTCATAAATTTTACATTATTTAATACACTTTCTCTCATTATTATACTCCAACACATGCACACACACACTGATACTATTTTTATATACCTACATCTTATGAAAACACTTGAATTTTATATAATTGAAATAATCTGAGGCATTTGGCAAAGCATGATTTCCTTACGATTTGACACTGGAAAATATTAAAGTAGGTTCTTAGGGGATATTTTTAGCTTAAAATATTGGGTCATGTAATATCATCGCTATATAAAAAAAGAATGTTAGGTTTTTCTTAAATTTCTTTTAGTCCTGAATTTTCCAAGGCAATGCACGATATCTATCGTATAAGACGATAATTGTATTTTAAAAGAGATCTTGAGTCAGATGCAAGCAATGAGATTGAAATTTATATAAATGAAAGTCATTGTAAAACGAAACTCACCGAATCTTTAAGCTTTTTTGACTGATTTTGTATTTCCTTGCTTGTATTAAACTACAAACTTGCCCTCACTTCAAATTTTACACTGACAGTATAAATTGTTTGAACATACAACGAAAGTTGTTAGAGGCAGATATGAGTTGAATATTTGGCCTCGATTGGTAGTACTGCCAGATGCAAGAAAGTAAAATTTGAGATTCAGATGATTATAGCTGATCTAAAATTAATTCATAGAACTGTTGATAGCTTATAGAGGTCGTATTGTAGGATACAGGCTAATAAATGGATAGAATATAAGTTAAAACTATGGCAAAAATTTGTGTCACGTCTAATAAGTCTTATCTTTGAAAATATACGGAATTCTCTTTTGTTTACTTATCCGCTTAAAGGGAGTTCCTAGCAAAGTACTACGGCGACGAGTTTTTGTGATGACTCCTCCACTAGATCCGATTCATTGGCAAACAAACATTAAAATCAAATGATTTTAGAAAACTCTCGTTTTTTTTGTTTTTAATAAGTCGAGGAAGAAAATGCCGTCCTTACTTTCTTTCCCACCTTGCCGCTGCTGTCTTCATGTTTCGTCTGTCTTTTCTAAGGAATCCTACTAAGTAAAAAAAGGTGATTAACATGCCCTGCTAATTGTCTTACGGCCCCTAAACCATCGAAAATAGCATTCGTAAAAAACCACCATCGTTTTATACATATTTATTGTTTGTGTGTATGCTTACACACAACTTACAGCAACACAGACTTACTTACCTGAAGATCATTACTTGATATGGTTGATCAGCCACATCAATAGGATCAGGGACTTAAGGCATGGGCCAACTGTGCCCGGGGCCTTATACACTCGATTTGGCTTCAATAAGATCCGAAGGATTTGAACCCGAACCCGCATAATTGGGGAACTGTGTCTCAACGATAAGACGTGAAAGGGGGCCGTTGTGAGAAAAAAAAATTCCCCAGCTCTTGGTTAAGTGAAGACGAGCACATTTTTGAAAAGATGTCAAATGGACACCCTCCATCACACCATTAACTACTGGGACCACACATTGAACAATTTGACGATGCATTTTTTCACTTACAGAGCCGGGCTATTAAAAACTTGGACAAAAAACTTTACTGGTATAGTTAAAATTAACGTCACGTGTGAATCGTGGTTTGAGAAAAAGATGTCGCCGAACTTTGATTCTGTTTGTAAAGAAAAACTTTTACACACAAACCCAGCCAATGTTCCTCAAAAGTAGGCTCATTTACTTAAGATTCCAAAATGATGCAACACTTGTTCTTTTCTGTGCATACAGAATTATTTTTATTTGCAGAACATCTTCATTTGCAGAACATCTTCATTTTCAAAACACCTTTGTTGATACGTTCCATCCCATCATTAGGTATCGTGACCACACATTTCTCAGTTTCACTAGGATTTTATCACTTTCCTAGCCGTGCCCGTCACAAAGGGAGCGAACAACTTGAATGAAATTAACGTAGTTTAAGAAGGTTGGAGAAAAGGATGTGTCACCTGCTTTATAAAAAGAAAACAAAATATTACAGAGACTCTAAGCAAGTTATTTTAGAAGATGACCCTTCAAAAGAAGACTTTAAGAAGAACCGAATTTATATTTCATTATTATTTATAAACTCTTATTGCATTTATTAATATTATTCAAACACTATTTTTATATTATCGTATTGTTTATTCATTGTAAATATTAAAAATAATTTTTAATTTTAAAATGTAAAGAAGAAAAAATAGATTAGCATTTCTTTTTTATTTTAAGAGTACACAGTACACTTTTCCAAAAAATTTTTTTGGAGACAGTTACAGTAAAAATACTTGATGTTTTATATTTAGATTATATTATTAAGCTGATTCTGTAAGCAAAAAAGTCAGTTTGACCAGCCATTATTTGACAATTTTAAAAAATTAGGAATTTTTGAAGTTTTTTCAAACTCTTATAAAGTACTCACTTTTTAAAATTTTATAGTCATTTTAAGTTATTTATGATTCTTAGATTATTACAAACAATATTTAGTATGGATTTGGAAATCTATTCTCTTGTTGATTTGTAATAATCATTTTTCTAGAAAAACCTGGAAAAAACACGAAAATTTTTAAAATATCAACTTTAGCATTTTTTAGAAAAATAACTAGAGTTCTCAGACCTAAATGCATACTAACTTTTATAGAACATACATTTGGGAGTATATACGAAAAAATTCAAGGCTCTATCTTGAACAGGAAAAAAGTCTTAGGGATTAGAAAACACTTATACCTTCAAAATTAAAAGTCTGTGAAAAGCGCATTTAAAGTTTGTAAAGTCATAAAATAAGTAAGTCATGTTTGTAAAGTCATAATTTTAATATGTTATTTTCCAATGTATGTTCTACATTAAAACACTATTTTTATTAAATATGACTGAAAATTATATTTTTAATTCAAAATATATTTTTGCATAATATTGATAGCATTTGTTAAGACGTCAGTTTATTCAGCTTTATCTTAACCTAATATTTCACAAACGTTTTGAAACACGAAGAATTTATGTACAAAATAATAATGATACTATAACTTAAGCTAAAAATAGTCCGGTTGGCTCATAAAATTTAATTTTTTTCAGTTTTAAATTGGGGCAGTTTAGGAAGTTTTAGCTCTTGCCGTACGACTTTAAAATACTAAAATATAGAACTACAATATGTTTAGTATAATGTAGTTTGGTATATATACTTCAAGGAAATATTCAGTTATATCTTCAGCATTTGAATTCAGAATACTTGTATTCGGAAGTCTAATTGCAGAATCAGCAGAGGACTGATTTTTAGATACATCATTTTCAGTAGGGGATTCCATCTCTTCGAAATATTGTTTCTCACAGAAACCCAGAACGCATTTGCCATGGCATTTTCTCTACAGGAAAAATTAAGGATAAAGCTTTTAAGTTATATAAACTATTTTTAAAGCAAAAATTGGCCATGAAATTAATCTTCATTAATTAATTATGCGAACTCAAAAAACTCAAAACATAATCAAGCAGAAATGATTTTGGTAATGAAAATTGGAATTAATAACCATTTCAAACTAAAAGCTCAAAAATATTTTTAACTAATTCAACCTAAGTGTGAAAAAATGCTTTAAAAGGAAACCGAAACCAAAACCATAGCTCATAAAACTTCAAATATCTTTAAAACTAATTTTCTAACAGATCTGAAATTTCGTGGCAAGCATCTCAATGATATGGGCCACCAAAACATGCAAAAAAAATCGGTAAAAATGAAATTTTTAGAGTACTGTGTAGCCTTAAGGAAATAAACACTTCTGTTAAAGTAAGATAAGCTATAATTTTAGAGTCCAGTTAGCGTTGTTTTAATAGACTCTTTCACACATACAGTTAGACCTAACTCAAATATAAATAATTTTGGCACTTGCAAATGTTCTGTTCAGGTTTTAGCTGCAGTACACTAAAATGAACTTATCAAAACGTTTTCAATTTTTAAAATAATCCTTGAGCTACACAAATATAAATATTTGCAAGCTCCAAAAATAATCTTCGTTTGATATCAAAAACTTGATCGATCATCGAATTCATTGGATCCCAGAACGAAAACCTTTTAGCCCTTGAAGAACAATAGCAGATGAAATTGTAGAGTCCTATTTGGGTGGACCCCAAAAATATATTTGGCGAGAAGTTGACCTTATTTGTTACATATTGTTTGTGTGTAATCCTATACTGTTATATAACAGTGTGAAACGCGACCAGTTTTTTCTTTTCACCCACAGAAGAGGTGTCACTCTATTTTTACATTCCACTGGAATTATTATCAGAGAGGTCTTATTGTTTGTACAATCATTTCGCTTTTTTAAAAGCTCAAATGAACAGAAATGAAAAAATTTCTTTGGTTTTTATAATACTTTTTCTGAAATTGAATTTTTCTTTTCTTTACGTGGCGCTATTTTGTTAACTCTGCTTTGGCACGATTTTAAATCGTCACCAAAGAGTACACTAACACGGGACGCTTATGTGGGTCAGCCCATACATTATTTTGTGCTGACCAAAAATGAAAAATAGATGAGGCCACTTGGATCGATTGTTTATTTTAACTCTGAAACAGGTTATTGGACAAGGACCTCGTCGTTCTGAACCACTGTCAAGTGACGAGGTTCAAGACACTTCCGCACCCACTTGAATACTTCGAGCCTCGTGTATCAGTCTCTAGACACAGCGGGGCTTTAATGGCATCAGAACTCAAACTCGTGACTCACCAGCCAGAATTTCGCTGCCAATAAGCAGTCAGAGATAAGGTTGCCCTTACAATTTAGAAAATAGCTTTCAAATCAGGGGTCGATTCCGAACGATTGGAAATATTGTCTAGGATGGAGCTCATTTGTATAGAAAGTAAACATCCCCCTAAAAGATTCGTGTAAATTTGGCGAACAGTTTCTTTTTTTTTCTTTTCTGAAAAGAGATAAGACAACATAAAATAAATAAAAAAATTTATTTAACCCTTAAAGGTTAAAAATAATTCATTCCACCTAAATACATTCCAATGGCTTTTAAAGTGTTTAAATATTGAAAGATGCGACATATTTCGAATAAATTTTAGATTTCCCTTTTTTCCTACGACATGTTCATATCATTAACCTAGTCGATTGGATGATAATTTTATGTAAAATTCCATTGGCTTCCGAAATAAAAAAGAAAGTCAACCTACCAGGAATAGCAGAGGCAAATGATGAGAAAGAAAACAACACTCCAGTGGCCAGCGGAAGGAATTTTTGAATTGCGGAAGTGGGATGAGCAAGAGCCCGCACCGTAAGTATACAAGACGCAATGTTCATTGATGAGAGAACCGGACATCCGCTCCATGTGCCTCTGCAGAAACTGAGTAGCCCCAGGACCACAGTCTCGAAGGGCATGTTCGTGCTTGCACACAGTGAAATCTTTTAGAGCGCTGCAAAGTTCAAGTTCATTTAACTTGATTTTCAATAAAATAACTAACAAATTAATTTTCATTTATCCATTGCATTTCATTTTTCTGAAGCTCTGGCTACGTTAATTGACTAAATATACACACAAGAGATTTATATTTAAAATAAAAATAATATTTTAAGAAAACATATGTAGTATTTACAGTGCTCCTCAAAAATCCCTTTGTTGATTGGTTATAGCTGAAATCGTAATATGTTTTTTCTCATCTTCCTCAGGTCAAATTTTAACCTTATCCTCAAAATGTATGCTCATGCAAACTAGTTAGATGTTTTGTCGGGAGGTGAAAGGCAAAAAACAAAATGATTTTCTAAAAACTTATTCTGTCAAATTTGTATTAAATGATGTAAATACCCTCATTAGAGCTTCTGACTCAACTCATAACTCCCGCCATCCTTTTCTAAATTTTGCCCAGCTTAGGATTACGGGAGCATTTAATCATGAGCTTTATTAACAGTTGTTCGCTATCTTAAGTAATTTTTCACGGAAACGTTACGTAACGAAATAAAATTAAATTATTAGCATCTCATTATTGCTCATCTACAGAACACACCCGTAACCTCTGCATTGCGGGTAGGTCCAGGATTCTAGGGGGCCCTAATATTCACCGGCCATCTCAACTGCAGAAAAAAATTCCTTTGCTACAAGTGAAAACTTGTCAAAGGATAAATTTGTAAATATTTCGAATTTTTTTTACATACATTGTTTTACCTCCCTTGGTTATGTTTTAAAAATGTCTTCATTTTATCTATCAACTGGTGATAAAATGGATTATTTTATTTCATGTATTAAAAATGATCTTTGAAAAACGCGCAAGTCTTAAGATAAGAAAAATGAAGCGATATGATATTTTTAGAGAACTGAATTCCGTGAGATAATTTGAAGAAAAAAATGGGAGTTCACCAAGTAAAAGGAAATAGCGTCCCAAAGGGAATGATAATATATTTTGCGACTTTCAAAACTTTAAAAAAAGAAAGAATTGATTTCATTCCAAACCAATACAATCCCAAACAGTAACTGGGATCAAAAGCAATTCTTCTCAGCTTCTTAAGATTGGTAAGAACATGGGGCTCCCTGCTAGCCATAAAACTTCCTGTCAGTGTCCATTGGGTCACCGCAACCCTCCCGAATTATCTTTCAAGTTGTTAAACTTTTAAAGAGGGAGGGGAAAGGATTTTAGAAAAAAAAACATGGCTATCACTCTTTTCAAGTCAAGAAAATACGTGCGATCCCTTTTCAAAGCATCTCTTGTCTGGCTGGATTGTATGTGCATAACGCTTAGAGGGTTAATATCAACCTCTTCGTAAAATTGCTCACAATTTCCATTCAAATTGTAAAGAAATTGAAAGTACGACTTACTGCAGTCAAAAATATTCATATGTAAAAATTCTATTTCTCCACTTATTTCAGTACATTTTGCGTTTAAAAACAATTTTTATATTTATAAATGAGGCATAAAAATGAAGTTATAAAAATGTCTTTTTCATTTTTCAATATATAAAACGTACATGGAATATTTCTAAAAAACCCTGAAAACTTTTAGAGGAGCAAAAAACATAATTTTGGAAATTTTAATACAGTACACAAATTATTAAGCAACTACGTTTGAAAAGAAAAAGTAATTTATTTAAAACTTGTATTTCATGAATAAAATAAATCAAAGTGGATCCTGAAATAAGCATAATTGAAAGGAAAATGTTTCATTTACAAACGATTGCAAAGAAACGTTTATCTAAGGGTAATCACCGAAGGGATGCAGCCCTATTCGATGAAAAATAAAACTTATTGTTGGAATCTTATACAATTCCCTAATGAATGGGCGAGTCCAATTTTTTTTTCTTCATGTCAACTGTTTCTGCGGCCAAATAAGAAAATTTAAAAAAGTTACATAAATTAAAATTAATCGTTATAGTCTATATAATTTTTCAAGAGTACAAAATGTGTATTTTGGCTGTACAAGTTTTAAAAGGAATAGGGCTTACGAAAAAGTAGTAGAAATCTATCTAAAATACAGTTGGTTACCTTCGATATTGTGAAGGGCAACAAAAATGTACTGAAAGTCAATTGGTTGTTATAAACATGTATGGAAAATGACAGGACATTTTTATATTTTTTCCTGAAAAGTGAGAGTCAACTGTTTGCCCTCGCAAGTGAAAAGTTCTGTTTTATACCTTTGACTCTTAAAGTCTCAAATTCTTAACATTTGCAGTAATTTTTAATCAAACGATTACATGACTATTATTAATATATTATGCTGACTATTTTTAATTATTATTAAGCATAACATAACGCACAAATTTTCAAAATTTTAAAATAAATATTTCTGAAATTAGTGTAGATATATTCATAATTTTTCATTCCAACGTTTTAGCTTCTCATCTTTGCTTCTGTGTAAAAATTTTATTGTATATTCATCAAATTTTTCAGCATATTTTTTGTTCTTAACATGCAGTTTTCAACCGAATTGTATGAAATTTACGAAATATATTAAAAAATGCTAAAGATTCTATATATTAAAATTTGAATTTAATATTATATTCAAAGAATTGTTACTACTTGTGGTAAATAATTTCTAAGTGCGTATGTGTGTGGCGGTAAATAAATTTTTTTTTCGAAATTTCAAGTGAAATTTCCAATATAAAATTCCTAGCTTTGTACGATTGAGATTACAAACAATATCCAGATTTTAAATACTTGTTCTTCGATTAGCCTTTTAAAAAAGAAATGTTGAGGGATTTTGCTTCAATAGATATTTTTTTTAACTTGAATTTATATGAAATTGATCTTTATTTATATGCGTCAATGTCAATTGTAAATGTGACCCCGGATATTTTTGATAACTATTTTTTCAAACATTCTAGTTTGAAATATGAATTTGTGGGAATATCTTCATTCACGTTTTCTTTGAAGTAAACTGAAGTTCAAGCATTTAAAATTAAAATAGAATTCGGTGTTTCTTAACAAGACAAAACTAGTGAACCCTTGGCTTTGAAATGAAAAGAAAAACAACTAATGAATCTGAATTAGGTTTTTTTTTCTTTCCTTGTTATTTTTATCAAAGTATAAGAATTTTTTTCAAATAATTTGATGCAAAAGTTTAAAAATTATTCGTTTTTAGTAGTTGGGAAGTTTAAAAGGTTTTAAATTTTGAAGCATATTCGGTTTATTTATTTTTTTGACATCTTCGAATGAAAAAAATCATGTTTTAATAACTGAAAGCATTGATGCAATAGCATTCTATAAATGCGAATAATCTCCAAAGCATTTTAGGTCGCGTCTCATAGAAATAAGTCGAGATGCATTCAACTCTTTTTATCGTATAATATTTGTTATAAAATTCCCTTGAAATTCCTTTCTATGGAATGAAATATTTTTAAACTCCTCGACGTCCTTAGGAATTACTTTCCTCTTGAATGCACTCGTTTGCTTCGGGGTGTTCAAGTATTATCGCGAGGACCTGAAGAAGAAAATGTTCAAACACCTCTTGATTACTGAAATTCTTACCAACAAACCGATTTCAAAGCGGCATCTTTGTCCTCTTCTTTCAATTCCTGCGATAAAATAGCCATTTTTCGATATTTCGGAGCACATTTTTTGGAATCGGTAGATATATTTTTGAAGCATGGAGCGTGTGCTAAATAATCTGAAAAAAAATTGACATGTTAGAAGCATATTTTGCATGCTTGATTATTTAATTTTCTTATATTTTGTTCCGTGAAAATAGTCCTCATTATGTTTGCACGAAAGAAAAAAAAACTATTGCTTTATAAACTTTTTATTCAGAACTAGTTTCAAATCCAAAAGACAATGAAAGCCCAACAAAGAAACAACAAATTCAATGTGTGTTTTAAATTAAAAAAGATTTATGCAAGTGATTACTATCAGTTGATTGTTTCAGAAATTCAGCATTTTGTATTTAATTGTTAAATTATTGCTGTATAATAAATCGAAATAAAACTTAATACAGTTTATCTTCTGGGGTTACAAAATTACTCTTATTAAAAATTACTTCTTTCCAGATTTAAACAAATTTTCTGTATTTTCTAGAGCAGAAGTCGCCAAAATGGTGGACCGCGGACCACTAGCGGTCCCCCCAAAAATTGGGAATATACTTACTTATCACGTTAAGTTAGGTTTTAAGAGGCACTGAATAATGATTCAATTAAAAAAAAATGCGTGAAAAGTTATAAAATTCCGCAGGATTCAAATTAAGAATTGACTGATCCGTCAAGTCATAAAAGTTTGGCGACCGCTGTTCTATAGAGTTGTAGGAGAAACATTAAGATTCTCTCCTCCTCTCTCTCTTTCTCTACTTTTGAAGTATTCTAATAATTTTTTTTTTACTTGGATAAATTATAGCTACCAAGTTTGGTTTGTCTGCCCAAGTTTTCGGGTTCAACCTCAGGAAAAGTCGGCGGATTTTCCAGATGCAGAAAATTGTCCCTGTTGTATTATTAGTAAGCATCTCTAAGAGTGCCTGTCGGAAAAAGTCAATTCCTCTCACAGTTTCAGAGCTCAGGTGCCTTCCTCCAGATTGAATTCAATTGATATCCACCCACGAATGTCCCAAATGGCCCATTAAAAAACCAACATTCTAGCTACCATATTACACTAGAGACTATTTTTTGTCATGTGAAACAAGTTGAGGTTTCCATTGATTTAAATAAAGATTTGAAACATTGATTCTGAAAATAAACTTGATTAAAGTAAAGGAAAGAAAGAATAGTTGAGAAAAAGCAAAGATTCCTTTTGTTTAAAACTCATTAATTGAAAAAAATGTATCAAAACAAATTGAGAGAGTAAAAATGAGAGCCAATCAAATTCAATGTATTTAAAAGAGAAGGCTATCCGGAATGTAATGGACTTTTTCACCTTGGAGACATTTTCATTTCAGAAGGGAGAAAAAAGTCATTCTGCATTTTCTAATTACGAGGTTCATACAAAGTAAAAAAATCAAGTAGAGACGTAAGCTAATTTATGAGCTTCGTTGAATTTTTAATGAGTTAATATTGTATTCTTAAAAGAACCTTATGACTTTTAGCATTTTTGAGTACAAAAAAAATCGAGTCTGAAGAGTTAGTTTTGTGTACAATGCTTCGTTCTGAGTACGCAATGTCTAAATGCTAAAAAATATATTCGCTCTCTACCACTGAATGAATTGAATAAACAAAATTTCTTTTAAAATCCACCTTCTGATTTATCAGATGAACATTAATGGAATTGTCTAAAAATACTCATGCTAGAATATACACAGAAAGAAAAGTGCTTTGTTTTATCAAAATTCTTTTTCCTTATTTGACGCAAATATCACCCAGATTATAAAGCAAAAGTTACTTTTTTAAATAGAAAGCAAACATTAGTTTAAATTTGAAAAATAACATCAAATAGAATGGTTGCTCATCTACTTATTACAGTTATTAAAATATAATGTAGTTATTCACGAAATTTCAACACGTCAACAACAATTCCAATTTTTGAAAAAAATAACACTGCTAAGTTGTACTGTTATTGTAAGTTAAAGGTAAGTATATGTAAAATTTTTATACTCTTGATAAAGCTTAGTTTAGTATCAAATGAATAGCCCTTATCATTGATTGTAAGAGTGTCTGACATGGAGATTGTTGATGAATGATTAAAATGCCGACGATATTTTAGAAATTTTTATCGAAATTCCTTTCTTAAATTGGTCTAAGAAGGTTAAAAGGTGAGGAATTAGGAACATTAACAACGATTTCTGACTGAATTTGAGGGGTCTCTCTCACACAATTCAATTATATACACTGGTGTGAAAACTTTTTTCCCCATAGCTTCATGAGAAATCATCTGAGAGACACACCATCTACACTATTAAAATCCGAAGGTAAAGAAACGTATCTATCTATGTATGAATCTATGCGTCCCTATTTTCTCACGAACCACACGACGCAGAAACTCGTCGAAGGTACCAAAATTTCGGGAATGATCCAAGAAACCTGTTTTGACCATTTATATTCCGATATTCCAATTAGTTAAAAATATATTAATTAAAAACCTTAAAACGCATAATTAGTACCATGTTTCTCCGCCATGGGACAAGTTCAAAAATTCGGAACTTTTTTTTTCCAGACGTTTTTAAAACTCGATTTAGTTTTTTTCATGAGACTCACACAAAAAATAATTACAGATTCGGAAAGATCATTTATTTCGCCACAATACGGTATAATTTATTTTACAAAATAATTATATTTTCTATTTTTTACGATTTTGTTAAAATGAGTCAAAATCGATGCGTTTTTATGAATAAGATTTCTAAATCGTTCCGCTTGCATTTTCTTTCACAATCAGCCATTTAAAAAATTTAATGTCAAAAACTGTTTTTTTTACGATATTCAAAAAATACTCAAAATTTTACTTAAATACTTAATAACTTCATTTATAAAAATAATCCCACGAAACTTTTTTTCCGTGTGTAGAACAATATTATACGTAATCTGTACAAATACTGGTAAAATATCTTAAAAATTACTGTTTTTAAAAAACAATTGTTTTTTTTTTTCTTTTTGCGAGAAATATTTAAACATTATTTTTGTTACATTTTTTGTTTAAAAATTACCGTTATTTGCAATCGATATATGAAGTTTATAGGCATTAACTTAAAAATGAAGCCCGAAAACAA
The DNA here is from genome assembly GCA_019973935.1 of Trichonephila clavipes. NCBI lineage: Eukaryota > Metazoa > Arthropoda > Arachnida > Araneae > Nephilidae > Trichonephila > Trichonephila clavipes. The sequence continues at coordinate 17,758 of BMAU01001113.1, forward strand.
ATTAAAACTTAAAAAAAAATCAATTTTACAATAGCTCTGAGTTCGGCGGCGAAAACCTGTTTGTCGCAAAAAAACTCTTTTTCCACTCAGCCCTCTACGTTTGATGAAAGATTACACTAGAAAAGAAGGTGCGCCTATATATAAATATTGAAAATCACCAGATTTGGCGAAATTGAATATCAAAAACTTTTTTTTTACAATTTTTTTAAAAAATACTCAAAATTTTATTTAAATACTTAATAACTTTTTTATTTATAAAAATAATCTCACGAAACGTTTTTTCCGTCTGTAGAACGATATTATCCGTAATCTGTACAATAACTGAAAAAATTACTTAAAAATTACGGATTTTTTTTAAAAAAATTGTGTTTTTCGTTTTTTATCCTTTTTGCGAGAAATATTCATGAATAATTTTTGTTACATTTTTGTTTAAAAATTACTGCGAAGTTTTTTTAACTTCTTCATTTATAAAAATAATTGTATGGAACTTTTTTCCTGTGTATCGAACATTTCAAAAAATGCTCACATTTTTAATTCAACATTAAATACAGTTTTTCGTTTTTTCCCCTTTTTGCGAGAAATATCTTAGCATTATTTTTGTTTCATTTTTTGTTTCAAAATTACCGTTGTTTGCAATCGATGTGTTAAATTTGAAGGCATTAACTTTCAGCCCGTTACATTTCATGAATGGTTACGCTAGAAAAGAAAGTGCGCCTATATATAAATATTGAAAATCACCAGATTTGGTGAAATTGAATATTAAAAACTTTTTTTTGTTTACGATTTTTAAAAAAATACTCAAAATTTTATTTAATCTGTACAGATTGAAAAAATTACTTAAAAATTAGGGGTTTTTTAAAAACAAAATTGTGTTTTTCATTTTTTCCCCTTTTTGCGAGAAATATTTAAGAATTATTTTTGTTACATTTTTTGTTTAAAAATTACTGTTTAAAATCGATATATGAAGTTTGAAGGCATTAACTTAAAAATGAAGTCCGAAAAAAATTAAAACTTTAACAAATAAAGCATTTTTACAATAAGAATAATTCTTCATTTTATTTTGAAAGTCTTCTCACTTCTTTTTCCCGATGATTTCACGGCGTGATTGCTTAACGCGCTTCATTACCAATTGTTGGACCCAGGTTTGATTTTGTAATTATAAAAATTTCTACTGTGTTTTCAACGTACAGCTATTTTTAAAAAGGTACAGTGAGTGAATGAATGAATATTAAAGTCCCACTGTTCACTTACTCGACATCTCTGACAGCAAAATGGGAAAAGGGAATTTCCTTGACAGAATGTTATGCATTTAAAAATTTTCGTGCAACGCCGGGGGAAAATAAACCTGTCTGTCAAAGAAAAGAAGCGAAAAAATTTCGAAACAGGGAATTTTAAGTTATAAACTCGGTAAAAGCCCGAGCAACGCCGGGCTAGGCGGAGGAGGGGTCTGGGGGTGGAAGTCATTTTGAAAAAGAATATTAGAAGTGCTGATTTTATGAAGGAAAGGGAAAATTTATAAAAGTATAGAAAGCCCGTGCAACGCCGTGCCATGCAGCTAGTTTTGTATTTAAACGATGACCAAACCATAGTTGCGCAAAAATGAATACAATGCATATGGTATGGAATCAAACAAAACAAAAAGGCTTTATTGAACTCTAAGCATTGTTACACATGATTGCCTGCCCCCCAAAAGAGGACAACAAGCAAATGTTTCTTAGTATGGGATATGCTCTCCTCTTACTGCAATGCTTCCTTCACACCGTCTCTGCATACTCCAGATTATCAAACAGTTTTTGAGGTAAGAGTGCACATTCCTCAATGATAATCTATTTTAGCAATAACCCTTTTCTTCAATTCCATCTGCTTCAAATTTACATTGTTGCTTAAGTTTTGCACCCCAGTGTAAAATCAAAGCACTGCGTATATATATTGGAGAGTAGATCTTAATCAGAAAATGAAGTCGTTAATAAATATTATCCAGTTTTAATACACACCAATTCGTGGACTGGGGAGCTCACGCACGTTTCAAGTAGTATGCATCGGTAGAAGACTTATAACGAGTCCCTTACAGCCTCCCTAACCTTGTAAGTAGATGACATATGCTCTTATATTTGGAAATCCCTTCGAACTATATTCAATCATATGAAAGCAGAGGGATCACCTTGGAATATGAAATTAGGAACCCCGTTGCCGCTATATTATTCCCACTGTCATTATTCCGAATAAAGTTCAAGTTCAATGAACCCCTTTGGGTCGACTTTTTACATCGTGTAAATAATATGAAACAAAATTCTAAATTGTTCTGAATTCAATTAAGAGTGTTTCGAAACATTGGAATGGCTTGAAGGCTAGGATGAACATAAAATAACCAATTTGGGGGGGGCTATCGTAAAATATATTCTAAAATTCTTAGTTTTGAGGATATTTAAAAGTCCATTTTCCCGCGATATAAATATTAATATTAAATATATATATAATTAATATATTAAATAAATTAAATAAATAAATATAAATATAATTAATATATTAAATACATTAAATAAATAAATATAAATATAATTAATATATTAAATACATTAAATAAATAAATATAAATATAATTAAATAAATAAATAAAATTTAATATATTAAATAAATAAATATAAATATAATTAAATAAATAAATAAAATTTAATATATTAAATAAATATTAATATTAAAAATATATATGATATAAATATTAAAAATAAGGAAAATTAAAGGAAAAAAAAAAAAAACTATCTTTGGTGTTTTTTAAGTTCTAGCAGTTTTACATTTTAAGCTTTAATGAAAAAAAGCAACACAAATTTAAATTTTTCCCATTAATATTTGTATTTAATGTTACGGATTTATAAGTAAACATATGGAGAGAAAATTTTGTAATATTTTTGTAAAAAGAAATGAAAGAGAATTTAAAATTTAAAAAAAAATTCAAAATTTAAAAGAGCCTTTTAAAATTTTATGCGAGTTAGTTCAAACATAATTTGTGTCTTGACGTTAAAACTGTCAAGATAAGTTACTAAGTGAAAGAATGTTTTCTTAAGTCTGGAAAATGAGAAGGAATTCAAGTGAGTGAGTTAATATTAACGTCGCACTGTTCAGCTACATTCAAATGAGCCAAATTAGATACAGGCTGGTCACTTGTATTGATTGGAAAATGAATTTCCACGATTATCCCAAGCAACATTGTTTTTAGAATTTCTGTCAATAATTCTTCTACTAATAATGATGGAGTTTTTTCAGTAATCCCCACTCGTTTAATGTGTGTTTTTATTTGCACATAAATATGTTCTGAAATTAAAAAGTTTACTACTTCATCTCTGCTACACATTTTTAAAAGTATATAGTTTCAAGAACTAATCATTGTATTTTAAAGGAATCGAATGAAAACTGCTGAAAAAAGCCTACCCCCTACACACATTATGAGTTTTAATTTGGATTTTTAAGCTAAATTGTAAGGAAAACGTTTCAATAATTTGAAATACTTTTCGAAAAATAAAGGAAATTTTGTTATTGTTTTTGTCCTGTACAAATTTTGTCTTTATTTAAAAATGATTCGATTTAACATTTTGTACATATCTTAAGTAAATTTCTATTCCATTATTTTATGATTATTGTTACTAGACAACATTATGTTCTTTGTTCTTTGAAATTTAGATCTATATATTTCTGTTAGACTAAATGTTTTTAATACGGAAACTCTTTAAAAACTTGGATTTTTTCATTAAATTTTCATTGTTGTAATTTCTAAAAGAATATTACAGAGTAGGAAAATTTTATTATGAACGTCATTTTATAATTTTTTTTAATTACTGGGATGAAGGAGCAACAACAAGAAAAGTGGAAATTGTATAAGAACCACTCGAACAACGCATAGAAGCGAACATTCAATTATACCGAGATTAGAAGTTTCACACACACAAATGATAATTTTAAATCCTTAGCAGATGACTGAACTAAGTCTGCTGTAAATTCACAAAACCTATTACAACAAATCTAATATCCACAAAACAATGCACCTGTAAAGTAAAAGGGATGGAAATAGTTCGACCATTAGGAGGCAGAACGAGTAGAAAAGGGTTCTTTCTGCTATTGATTCAGGAATGCAGACTATGTGGCAAAAATGTAGAAGAGGCAAAAGTTCATGTTGAAATCAATTCGAAAGAAACGAATTGACCCAACTTTTCATATTTAATTATTAGGTCAGTAAAACGAGAAATGGAAAAAAAATAATTTTAGTAACTAAGTGGAGTGTGTAACTAGTTTGATAAATTAAGAAACCGTTCAAAAAATTAGAAAAAATACATTTGGCTCAAAAAAGTTTTTTTCATATCCTGGTTTTTTTGTGTTTCAGAGTTTAAGCTTCCTCTGATTCGTAGAAACATCAATTTTTATTATATACTACATTTATTATGATATTTTATTATACCCTGCCACGCGTTGCTGTGGCTCAGTCTTGTTAAAGTGAAAGCACATGTTTTCAGTAGGTTAAAAATTTGCATTGCAGGTAGGATTTTTTTTTAAAAAAATGTATAAATATGTATACGCAAAACTTTCCTTAACTGATATAATTCCTAATTTGTTAACCAAATACTTCAAGTTATTATGACTTATTTTTGTTCTTATGTTATGAGCCTAAATTTACTCTTACATTGTCTTCAGCTTCAAATTTCAAGATACATTTTCAATGGCTCTACTCTGGATTCCTTGAGGGCAATGGATTAGTTTTACAATGCTTATGGATATTTCTGTTAAATTAAAGATGTGCTCACAAATGCACATTTCTCCGAACAATGTCATTTGGAAACATGAATTGTATTTCCGGATGTTATAAAGGAAATGTTTTTATTCCACAGTATATCTGGTAAGCAAAGTTTTTATAATGGTTCTGGTGGTTCAATGAGACAGTTGAATTTTTCCAGTGGGGCAAAACATTTTCCTTTTGTTTCTCCCTTAAATTTCAGAGAATTGCAATAAGGATACACTTCAGTCGTGCTGATGAGAATATGCTGCCCCAACCTAGAATCTTACACTGGGTTGTTCTGAAATTCAAGGTGACTGTGTATTGTGTGATTGCTCACCACAAAGTCGTGTTTGACACTGATGTGCAGTTTCTGGTTGGCATCTTTCTGCTATTTGAAACCTATTGTGTTCCTTTTGTTGAGAACAGAGTAGATTTGATGTTGCAAAACACGAATGATGCGCTTGCAAATGTGCATCCTCAAGTCTGGCTGCATGTTGCTATGCTGCGCCCTCAGCAGGTGTTTGTGCCATTCTTTGTCTGTTTTTCTCTTTTGCTGATGCCCATTCTTTCTCAGTTTGATGTGCAATTACACTCGTTGCAGTACTTTTGCCTTGCGAGTATGAAGACCTAAGTTTGATATCTTGCAAGGCATTATTTTTATGTAGTGAAGCCAATTGACTGCACTTAAGAAGAAAGAAAGTTAAAACAAAAACATATAAAATTTCAAATCATTAGAAAAAAGAAGAAAAATCTGGAGCAAAAGGAAAGGGAAAAATAAAAAATGCCAATGAAATATTTAACGACAAACGTACATCAATTGACACAGCTCAAATCCAACGTAATGAGAAGCTGAAGATATTTTCAGTCGAAAACGCAAGAAAAATTCAAATATAAACACGGATTTTGAAAGTTGGCAACTACTGCTCTAAAGTAGGCCCAGCAGACAATTTCTGTATCTGCAAAGACAAGGAAGCAACACAAAATGCCTACCCATAAGCATTGTAAAATTAACCCTTTGATCTCATAAAGAGTCATTTTAAATTTATTTTCAAACTTGGCACCTCCCTTATGGAGACAATGTAAATAATTTTAGATTCATAACATAAGGACAAAAAACCATAATAACTTGGGAGTATTTTGTTAACAAATTACAAATGAAATCTGTTTAGAAAAGTTTTGTTTATGTATATTTATATATATATATAAAAGTCATACATCAAGTGTAAGCGATTAAAGATATTAGAAATGTGTGTTTTCTCTTTTCTTTCTTTTTAATCAGACTGAGCCACATGAAAGCGTGGCTAGGTACAGCTAGATGTAACAAGCTTAAATGTTAAAAAGCTATCAAAAACAAATTAAAGTTCAATATTTTGATGAAATCACCAACACGTCCAAACAAAGGTACTTAGGTACCGTTGCAACTATGTCAACCCCGATTTCGTATGACACACGGTGAACTGGCAACCATGTGCTAATGTTGCCAATACGATTGCGATATTTCATACATACCAAGAATAAACACAAAATATACATAAGAAAATCTTAATTTTCCATTTGTATTTCACAGTAACACCAAATAAAATTCTGAAATCACACAAAATAGATTCTTTGGGAGTCTAATGTTATTGCCTCAACTTTTAGAAATTTCAACAATTATTTGGTGGAAAAATTCACTGCAAAAAATATTATTACTGTGTACAAACAGGCATAGAATGCTTTTCCCTAATTGATTTGGTCATATCTTTTGATTTGAGGGAAATGGCCGACTGAATAAAAAAAATACCAAAAAATAAAAATTACATATTAATTTAATTTAGAATCATTGGAAAAAGGTAAAATAGGTGGCAGATTTTAATCGGTACGCTACTTGTTTGTGGATAGATTTTGAAATCTCGCCAAACAGATCCATAGCTTACAGAATTAAAATTAGTATTATATATATATAAATTATCCAAAGTATATACATTCTGAGCTTAAAAATAAATTGAAAACGATATACAATACTGACGTAAAAAGAACTGAATTATCTTTATCAACGCGAAAGTATAATTTGAAAAAATCATTACAATCTTACGATCACCTGCTTCCCCTACACGTGTTTGAGCCATCTGTCTGTTTTGCTCGTTCACTGAGGCTTATTCCAATTTAATGACCAACTGCCCCTCGCACTGCGTTTGCTTGGCCAGCAGGATGATCAAAGTTCGAGTTTCTGCAATGCAATTTTATGTACTGAAGCCGCAGTTAAAAAGAAGGTTAAGGTATCCGACTATCAACAACTTTTTTTTAAATGAAGATATTGAGATTTTTTTGTGGTTTTGAGATTTTTTTAGTACATCTAAAATTAAGAAGAGAAATGGGAAAAAAATTGACAAAAATTTATATAAACGGGGCCCGCTCTTCACAAATAGTAAATGAACAAATTCTCAATCTTTCAATTCTGATGTGTTGCTATGTTGTTCATATTTGAAATGACCTTCAGGATAAAAGACATTTTAAATTTTACAAAAACTAGAGAGCTTTATCTTAGTTATTATATGAAATTGCTTAAAGAAACATTGATTATATATTCACATAAAGAACTGTAAGTTTTGTAATAAAACAGTGATGGATAAATCTGAAAATTAAAATACTTCTATTGTTATACAGAACATTCAAAAAAAAATTTCAGCAAATTATTTCAAAAACTTTTTGAACAATCGCTGTCCCCGTTTGAGCTTTTCGAAAAAACACATTTCGAGTAAAACGGTAATTCTTGTGTAAAGTTAAGGCATCTGCTTTTACTAAAACACTTGTAGTTTTTGGTCTAGTGAATAGAAGATAAAAAACTTGGTATTTTTTTATTAAGCTAATAAGATGGCCTATAAAATAAAATTATAAAAAGAATTTGTCAATTCTTGAAAAAAATCATGATTTTAGGGTAGTCGGATACCTTAAAACAAAAACACATGAAATTACATAACAGCTCTGATTGGGCCTTGTATCCAAATTCCTTTGGGACCTTTTTTGAGATATGAGCATCATGTTAGTAGGACTGTAGTAACATTTGTTGGGGCCCCTGCAACATTGATATGGCTGATACAGTGGTAGCTACGTTCCTGACAAAAGCAAACCATAATAACTTCAAGTATTTTTTTAACAAACTACTAATGAAATCTGTTTAAGAAAGTTATAACATAAACTTAAATCTTATAAAGCAATTAAAAACAAAATAAGGTGCAATATTTTGATGACTCAAAATATATACACAGTGCGGCAAATAAGTTTTAAGACTGTGACCACAAAAAGATATATAAACAAGAAATTAATTACTGTTTTGTTTTTTTATTCAAAATAGGACCCTCCGGCTACAATGCGCTTGTTATAGCGATTTATTAAGGAATGGAACGCCTGTTGTAAATCACTTTGTGATTTTGAACACTTTTCCATCCAAAAAACGTTTATGGCACACAAAAACGTTTAATCTACTTAAGCAATAGTCACCGTCAACTTGTTTCATGAGTTGGTATGTTTCTGAAGCACTTTTACCAAGTTTTGCGTAAAATTTGATTACAGCTCTTTTATCCATCTTAAACAATCCACATGAAAAGAATTCACTTCTGCACCATTACAGCCTGCGCTCTGGGAGGAGTCTTAAAACTTATTTGCCGCACTGTGTAGGTCGCAGGTAAGTGAAGAAATCACACACACACAGGGATTTCATCAAATCCCTAAGGGAGAGGATTCTTTGATATCATTTCCCTCATGAAAGGGATTTGATCAAATCCCCAGACTGTTTCAGCGAAAGGATGAAAGGAACAAGTCAGCATTTGTAATCAGCCCCCCTCTCCTCATCCGTGCCAGGCTTCTGACATGACGCACCAAAACAAAACAACCTAAATATCATTTTTTAGTTTTATTCTTTGCATTATTATCATTCTATTAAAATATATCACTGTTGTATGCCTGAAAAAATGGAAACTGGATAAAACTTAGATTGAAAAATGTAAACAAACAAATTAGGGAATTCAACTACCCCCTCTTTATAGATAAAAAAAGCTTTTTGATAATAAAAAAAAGCTATTTTAAAAAGGGAAATAATAATTGAAAAAAAGGTGTTATAAATAAAGCAGGATGTTTCTGAAGTACTGCATAATGTATAATTAAAAAAAATGTTTGAAATTCTACTACAAATATCCCTTTTTTTAAAAAAAAAATACCGGGTTTATTATCTAATTGTTTTGTTAATTAATTTCGAACAAATAATTTTTAATTCAATGATTATTGTTGTATTAATTACTCTACTTTTAATAATGTACCCTATTTACTAAATGAACACTTTTAAACTCTTGACAATATTATTTCACTGAAACAGGTTAGCTATTTGATCAAATCACTTACTTTTCTTACCTCACAGAGTTCTTATTTTAACATCTTGCGTGGATTGCTTTAGGGATTGGATGAAATCCCTAATTAAATTATTTCCTTGCGACATATGTAAGAAAATCTTAATTTTGCCATCTGTATTTTAATAGTAACATCAAATGAAAGGTACTTACGTATTATTGCAACCTATTACCGACATTGTATAAACCGAAGCATATGATTGCGCATTATTGATAAAACAGCGCGAACAACATCTGCGAAAATGGGATTGCCAACTTGGCGAGTTATCTTGAAAGTGGGCGATTGTTGCAATAATATGTAAGTATCAAATGAAATTTTAAAAAATTGTCTAAAACAGAGAAAAAAAAACATTCTTATTAAAAACCCCGTCGGACTCATTTCGCCAAATTAAAATACCGCCAAGTGGGTAAAAAATATTGTTTCCAAACATTGAATGCATATCGCGGCATTTAGCGACGTCTTTTTATTTGAAGTAATTGGTCAACGGAAACTACTTGACAGAAAAGTAACGTACAGAAGTCAATTATAATTTTCATCTTCGCTTAATAAAGAGAAATAAATTTAGCTTAAAATTAAAGAAAAAAAACATGATGTAAAATATAAGCCAAATCATAAACATCCCGCGATAATGCTATCCGATTCTTGCGAAAACTACAAAACAAAACTTGATTTGTTGAAAGAATAATTTTTAAGAAATTGATTTATTAGAAAAATAATCCTAATTACATATCAAAGAACCAAAAAAAAAAGGATATGGCAATGAATAAACATAAAAGGTAGTAAAAATATTTGTACTGTTAAGTCAACTTACCCCGTCAACATATCATCACGTTAATACCAATACCAAACGAACTAAGAGTAGTCAAAACCTAAACTCTTCTAGGAGTCCAATCCAGTTTTTTCAAAAAGTATCGCGTGATGTGGAAATCTGCATCACTCAGTTTTCATTGGAGTCTCAAGAGATTTTTGACTATTGACTTTGCTATTAGTATTGACAAGATTGTACTTGATAATGCCCCCTTTTGCTTCGCACTGCTACGTTAATAAACAATTAACTCAAGTGTTGTTTCAATTATCATACAAACTGATTGGACATATAGTACAGGGATCAAGTTAGAGAGTTTCAGCGGTGATCGCGATTCACACAAGTTGCAATTGAATTCATCCAGTATGTGAGTGAAATAAATCAACGAAATTGTATGAAAATGAATGGCTACAAAAGACAAGAATGTATTATTAGAGAAAATGGCGATTCTTTTAATTCAAGTTGGAGTCGAGTTCTTGAAAATTTTACCAAGTTAAAAGGGAATTGATATCACATCTAAGCACGAAAAAATAAATAGAATGCTTTGATTAAAAGTAAGATTGAAAATAATTTACTGGAAGTAGTCTATACCAATAGATGCTTATGAACTTTTTTTTTTATACTTAAGGGAATAGTTAGAATAAAAATCTGTTTTTCCTCCGATTTTTACTTTCACTTTTGTACGAATGGAATGAAACGTCCATTTTAACATACTTCAGTCATTTGAGTTCTCTTAATTGCAATGTTCGAAGGACAATAAGAAAATAAATGAAACTTTTTTAACCGATTAGTCAAAGCTTTCAAAGTGGTTTGGTTTGGAAGTTGACGAGTGAGTTCGTCATCTAACAATTATGGAATGGATGCTCAAAAAATAATCCATTATCTTATGTACGCCTTTCATGGAATTCTTTTTAATTTCTCACGTGGTTTTTTCAATAAAATCCCCTTTATTTGTTTAAATGATTATTTTTTTATGTAAAATAAGTATTTCTGTTAAGTGATTCGAAGAAACAAACCACAATACAAATGATTCTATCAAATTAAACTAAATATTCCTTAAGATAAGTCTATTTTTTATCAGCCACATAGAAACTGGGGAATATCGATTCTAATAATTTTTGTGGGAAAAATGCTTTTTGATTCAAATATTTCAGAAAATATTCTCAATTGCTTCTATAAATATGAAACGATAAAGCTTTGATAAGGAAATACAAGTATAAAATCAAACCGTATTTCAAATAATCTCTTATGAACATACCAAAGTAATTACTAAACAATATCATTTTTCATCCTTCCACCAAGGGGAAAAATGAAAGCGTTGCATGTAAAGGTTATTACATGAAAGAAAAGATAATGAGAAAACACACTGAGACATTTTTCACCAGAATGCAAAAAAATAAGAACTCGTGTCTAATTAAGCGAGCTGAGATAAGAGGGGATTTTTGGTTCTAGGTTTTCTTTACTTTAATCATTTGTTTCATTTTGGGATTGGAAACTCTGCCATAATTTCCTTTATTATTTTGGCGTTGAAATTCGCAAAACAAATTCTAGAAATAACTCATTTCAAAAATAAGTAATAAAAAGCCGCTTCTTTCTCGTCGGCTGGCCAGGGTCGAGAGCTCAATCAAGACTCGCCATGTAGAAGGGCACGTTCAATGTGTCAAACGTTGGCGTAGGGAGGAAATTTGCAGTTGAGGAGTTGAATGAGGTCCAAAAAGTCAAGGTTCGTCACCCATAGCTTTGGGTTGCTTCGACGTTAATAAGCACCTAAGTTCTTGACAATGGAACAAAGGGCAGCTTGATACTATCTTTTTTCCTAGAAACGGACTCAATGTTTATTTCTGATGGTTCATTAACATCGAAGCAACTCTCGGAATCTTTTCTAGATTGGAGGAATCGTAATGGAATTGAAGAAAAGGAATTTCTCTGAAAACTATTTGGATACATCATTATTCGATTGGTCCTTATGAGTTATTAATTAAGAGCCAAATGCAATGATTGACAAATCCAACTCAGTTTGTAAAGAGGTTACCGAGGGGTCACTTCTCATGTTCATTGTAAGAGATTCGAATCAAAAAGAGTGGATCATTAGAATACGTCAAGGTTTTAATCATCCATTTTTTCCAATCCAAATGAATCATTTGAAGCGAAATACGGGAGAGTTGATATGGAGACCGAAAGACCAATGTTTTATTTCATCTTTCGAAGGATTTCAAAGTTTTCTGTTTTAAACGTAAAAATAGAGAAGAATAATTTTCCTTCAAATCCCGAATTCCCTGTTCTTTTCCAAACACAGTCCTTCTCTCAACAGGAAAAATCTCCAATTGACAATTGGACTGAACAAAAATCAACGATTAATTTTCCAGTCATTATATATTGAAATGGCTTCTTTTGAAATATCGAAGCACATGCAAAAATTATTAGTTGATTAAAGCTATTAATAATTAATTAAAATACATAAAATTTTTTAGTATTATTTCAGAGTGTTAATAGTATTATTTCTCAAAAAGATAAAACGGGTCAAGAGTTTTATTTTCAAGGTGCCTGACTAGTGAAAAAACGTCAATTTTGATGAAAATAACGAATCTTTTTTACTTTATATTTTATAAAGTTGAATTTTCTGCTTTCTAAAATACCTTACTTTTGTTTGTACTTCAATTATTTACGAAGTTATAACAGTTTTTATGTCAAGAGAGAGCAGCAAAAACGAACCGGAAGCTAGGTATCGAAACCGAAAGTGTTTGCATTTTAATACTTTTTTTTACACTTTTTTGGCGCTTATCGAATTTATTAAAAAAATATTAACTTAGGCAAGGTAATGACGGGACATGATATTTTTAAAAAATTAATTTATCAGTTTTAAGTGAAAATTGGCAAAAAAATTCGTAAAATTTTTGTCATTTTCCGATTTTTTTATGCCCTTGCTTCTCGATATTTTGTTTCATATTTAACTTTATTTTATATATTTGATAGAAAACTCTGCTCTTAAAAACAAAATATTAATTAATTATGCCTAAAACAAGGTCTGTGAGGTCTAAGGAATTTGCTTCATCATTGGTGCTAGCAGTAAGGTGAATGTAGACACAGAGCTAATCCCAATAATACTTAGTCAGTTGGTGACAAAAAGTTGAAATATATTCAAAAATGTTTCGAAATTTACTCAGAAAGCCTTTTTCAGTAACATTTTATGGAGTATTTTCCTTAAAGATACAATTATTATATAAACTTGAAACACTTCGCTTAGGTGCATTATTAACGTTAATTTCTTTTAATTTGTAATACACAGGTTCATTATCATTATATATATATATATATATATATATATATATATATATATATATATATATATATATATATATAATTAGAAATGCAAATACTTCCCTTCCTAAGATCTTGTAAAGAGTGTTTTTTTCCAGGTATAGAAGTTTAAGTTGGGATTACTTTCCAAGATGGCAACCGATTTAACAGCTGTCAAGGGATTTATTCTCAGTTTGGTTTGGCAATTCATCAAAACGATCATCAAGCAAGGCGTAGATTCGTCGAATGGGCCCAAAACGAGATTGCCGTTGTTCCCGATTTTCATAAGCGAATTTAGTTTAGCGATGAAGCGCACTTCTGGTTGAATGGCTATGTCAACAAACAAAACTGCCGCATTTGGAGTGAAGCTAATCCACAAGTGTATGTCGAAACACCGTTACATCCAGAAAAACTGACTGTTTGGTGCGCTTTATGGGCTGGTGGAATCATTAGTCCGTACTTCTTCAAAAACGATGAAGGCCACAACGTTACAGTCAATGGTGATCGGTATAGAGCCATGATTACTAACTTTTTCATTCCTGAACTGAACAATCATGATGTCCAAGAGCTGTGGTTCCAACAAGACGGCGCAACATGTCACACAGCTCGTGCCATAATCGATTTATTGAAAGACACGTTTGGTGACCGCCTAATTTCACGTTTTGGACCTGTGAATTGGCCTCCAAGATCTTGTGATTTAACACCGCTAGACTATTTTTTGTGGGGCTATGTAAAGTCATTGGTCTATGCGGATAAGCCACAAACGCCTGACCATTTGGAAGACAACATTCGCCGTGTTATTGCCGATATACGGCCACAAATGTTGGAAAAGTCATCGAAAATTGGACGTCCAGATTGGACTACATCCGAGCCAGCCGTGGCTGTCATATGCCAGAAATCATATTTAAAATGTAATGCCAAAAGATTATCTTTCGAATAAAAAATATTCATGTCAATCGAATTATACATCGTTGTTTTATTGCAATTTAAAGTTCTATACCTCTAAAAAAACACCCTTTACATGGATTTGTAAAATTTTATCTGGAACGCAATTTAACTTCTGTAGGGAACCCCTTAGAATAAAAAAAATTTTCGCGGGAAAAAAAAGCTGCATAGAAAACAAAATTACTAAGGATGAAAAAAAGTCAAAGTGTATTCATATGGAGGTTTTAAAAGTTGTTCTTTATATGCTTTTCATTATAATTTTTAATAACCTTTGTGATAAGCAATATTTTTTAAAAGAAAATTTGGGGAATATTTACTGACCAAATAACACACATTAATATATTTTTTATCACATATTTCTTAAGCTCTAAGATACATAGTGGAAATAGATATCTGTTTTTCCATATAAAAATATCATTTTTAACGTAATAAAGTTTTTCTAGTGTGCTTTTTATATCTCTAATTTGTATTGAAAAAACTATGCATTTAGACGTTAAGAAAAGCTTTTTTGACTATAAAATTGGTAACAAAATTTAAAAAAAAAGAATTTGAAACAAATATATAATATTGATATGGGATTATAAAAGGTTTATTCTTTTGATATAAAGAGATTTTAGGTTGTTTTAGCATTATAATTTTTTAAGATTTAGATTTTAAATCTTTAAATGCGTTTTTCTCCGAAACAGATTTTTCCATATTTTATCGCATGGCAAACATGATATCTCAAAAAGTCCTTGCGATAATTGCATGAAATTTAGCATCATTGTTTATTATTTTAGTATGCATGTTGTGCACTAGAGAATAAGAAAAAAACAATATATTTACCTTTTTATGATTGTTTTTCTTTGTGATAAATACAAAATTTTAAAAAATTTTTCCTTTTGTGCACTTTTTGACCTCTTATTTTGTGATAAATTGAAATTATTCAAAGATGATAAAGCAAAACATAGGTAAACGCTTTCTGAATAAAATTCAAAGAGCTTTTTTTATCTTATGCATTAGAATTTATTTTACAGTGTTTGCCGTGATGTGCAAAAAAATGTCTAATTTTAACCTAAAATTGTCAATTTTCTTACAAAAATATATTGAATTTTTTTTTCTTTGTCATTTTTATAAGTTTTCAGGTCAGGCACCTTAAATATATATTTCAAGAATGTTTCACTTTATCTTATGAAACGTTAACATTCACCATAGAAATATTTTAACAAAAACAAAATATGCCATTTGCTTATAGAAAAGAATTTTTTTAGCGTGTATTTGTAAAAATCGGCCCCCTTGGGTTTTACTTTCCTTTCTTCCTTATGCTTTCTTAGGGGGTGAATATTTCCTTAATTATCTTCACTTAGATCTCGCTTTTTTGCATAGTTTACATTAAATTACTATTCAAAGTTATCTCGGAGGAATTTGTCATTGCGATTTGTTTTATCACGTTTTTTCTCATCTTGGAGTTCAGAATGAAAGAAAGGGCTCATTCTGCACCAAGGGAAAAAAAGGAGGGGAAAGTATTATAAGATTTTCTTCCATTTATTGGATTTGGCTTTGTGGAATTCCTACATTTTGTGCTATCAATCGACGATTACCTAAACAATTGAGAATAGAATTTGTTGGAAAATCATTGTGACAATTTTCTGTCATATCAGGAAGACCCAGAATTAGTCAGGCTAACCTCAAAGCATTTAACAGATGTTATTCCTACTACTAAGAAAAAAATAGTCAACGAGAGATTCCAGTGATATTTCCCTTATTTCATAAACTATCATACAAGTTTATTTTTATTTCATTTCATTGTTACGGGATAAAACTAAGTGCTTTCATACATACAAAAGGAAAAAAACCCTACGTATTACGAGAAAGATGTGTGTGTGTGTGTTTCAGTTCCTTATATTCAACAACGAAATTTTAAAAAAAACCAGGGACATTGGAAGAAATCGCTGATTTCTTACAATTTTTTTTCAAAAAAAAATTGTTAAGAAAAGTGATAACAGTGCCAAAGGGTATTTATTCTCTTCCTAGAAATAATTTTTGAAGAGAAATGTTTCACTGAATATCTGTTGCTTGAATGCAAACTTTTGTCCCAAATTTTCAAATGAACCTGCTGCAATAATCATTCAGAATAAGTAGAATATTTGTATCAAGTGAGTGAATATTAATTTTACATATTGTTCAGCTTTCCAAGGGCTTTTGGTGACGGATCTCGTCATTTTGAACCATGGTCAAGTGACGAGGACAACACCTGAGCTCTGGCACCCCCTCTCCTAACTACCACATCACACCAACGGGAGGACGTTTGAGCACTTGACAGATTGAACATGCATCACTCCCCTACATGGTGGGTCTTTAGTGGTACTGGGTTCGAACTCGTAACAAGTCAGCCACTATCCGATACCTTCACCACTAGGCTACTACGGCCACAATATTTGTATCAAAGTAAACCCCCAAACTTTATACATGAAATAAATGATGAAGAATCAAGTAATAATAACCAACCATCCTGTAATTGGCCTTCTATACAAATATCCTTTATCACTTGTCTTGATTCTGAAACTACAGAATCGTACACTCTTAGTTGAGCGGAATTGAAGCATCGTGAGCTGTGATCATCAACACATTTCACTCCTTCTTGAAACTTCCTGAAAAAAGGATGGAAAATGAATATTTGTTAATATATGAGAATGAGTCACACACTTACTAAGTCAATGCGATCAAAGAAGAATGAGTCATTTGGATCATTTGGAAATCCTTTTCTATCCAAGTTTTTGGCAAAAGAAAGAAATTTGTTGAAAATTGCATTACAGCACGAGGCCACAGGGACACGTAACTTCGTATGTCACCTCCCCTTGGTTCCCTTTTCTTACTATTGTTCCGTTGGTTTTTCAATCAATTCTGTCTTACTATAAATGAATAATTCTGGTCACATACATTTGCTGATATGTTAAAAACGCCTCATCCCTGACTTGTAATTTAATTTCAATTTTTGCTCTACACGCCAGTGCTTTTCTAATGCTACCACATTTGTCTCAATCGGCTGGGAACATCTCTTGTACTGACCTCATTAAAGATTAAGGGAAGCAATTTTAAAACATGTTTTCAATGGAATTGAATTTCAATGGAATTTCTCCACTTCCCTAAGGGCATTTTTTTACCATCTTTGAACAATTGTCATTTTGGCTAAATATTACAATATTGGATTCTAGACGTCATTTTCGATAAAAATATTCACTCATTTAAAATTGCAAAGATGTTAAAATAAATTTTTTTAACCATTATGTAATATAATTACCGTAACATATTTACCATTATGTTATGTTCTTCATTTTTATGAATTATGAAAATAAAATAATAAAAATAAAATGTTGTATGACGATTTGGTATATGATGATAAAATATCCCCCAATAATAATCAATGTTAGTGCTATAAAAGCACAAAACAGAAAATTTTCTCTTGATTTCTCAGCTATTGTTGCTTGATAATCTGCAAATTATGCAAGGATGGAAGAATATACTGTTTATTTTCAACGAATTATTATTTGTTTAAAACAATAACATATCTTAACGATCCCTAAAAAAGTTTCGTTTATTCCTAACGTAATCTACAATCCATTTGAATTAAAATAAATTACATACTAATGGTGAATTTAGTGACAAGACCGAATTGAAGATAATTAAAAAAACAGAAAAAAAAACCCATCAACTTACTTTTAGTTCGAAACATTTGGATTTCGGAATTTTTATTGTTAAGAAGTGTGTCTACTGTTATAAATAGTGAGTTTTCAGTGAAATTGTTTTCTTTCGAGGTAAGTTTTGAATTCTTCGATTCTTGAAAGGATTCTGAATTGAATTTTAAAGATCGAACAATGTTGAAAAAAATATTTCGCATTATTTTACCATTTGACTTACATGTTAGAGAATTAGAAGACATGAAATTCAAAAAAATGTCATATTTTTCTTACTCATTCCGTTCAAAATTTGTTTAGTACAAATTATTTAAATGAAGAAGCATTTTCTAAGTGGTAATGGAAAAAAAATCATTTCTATATGAACGTTACTAGCCAAAAGCATATTTAGCAATGATATCTTGAATAAATATAGATTTCTTTCCCTACCTTAATATAAAAATAAGTCTAGGTATTTTTTGAATGAAAATGTTTTACAAATATATCCTATGTAAGGATCGTTGAAAGGAAACATATACAAAGCCCGGGAGATGTATCATTCGGTGACGAGACGACGGATGTGTCAAAATTGCACTAGAAACAGCTTTATTACGTACAACCCTTTTTAGAAGGCCAAAGGTGGGATTCCCAGCAAGTGTAACGTGGCTCAATTCAATTCAGTCAAAGCGTAACGACAAGTGAAGAATGCATTGAGAAGCCGTGTTCAAAATTCAACTGGGACTCATGAAATCAATACCTTTCCAATCCCTTCGTTACGAGTAGAAAGATATGGTCTGTGCTTGGAACATTTTTAAAGCATATTGGGCATTTCGAACTGGAACTAAAAGTCTGAGGAAGGAATGGAAACCCAGGTAAAAATCATACGGTTCTTTTCAATTCAAGGATTACTGATGTTTGAATGAATGTCTGCTGGGGCTCCATTCAGTCCCATTGAGAATCTTTGAAGAATTCAAATTAAATTCCCACTAAAATTCAGCAGCAGGACCAATTGTCAGAAGGTGTTATTTTGGTTCGTGATAACGCAAAGCCAAGTACAATAAGTGCAGCACATGACACTCTGCTTTCATTCCGCTGAGAGGTGTTAGATAGCCCACTTTACAGTCAATATCTATCATCTTGTACAAAATTATCTAATCCCCTCGAATAGTAAACTTTCTTACTACAGGTTTGTACTCTTACAGACCCACAAATCTTCTGGGATCACATGATGTCGTGGAGGAATGCTACCTTTAACACTCTTCAAGAATTTGTACCATCTAGAGACATAGGGGGTGATATGAAGCTTCATCATTATACTTCTCGATTATTGTAGTATTTGCTGATAAAGTATCTGTAATTTTTTAGACAACGCTTCAACTGAACGACCCTTATGCAATGCAATTCTCGCTCTCATCCTCTTTTTCATTAAAATAATATCTTCTCTAAATATATAACAATAATTAATTAATTTTCAATACTTCTAAGAGCTCGACATTATTTATAAAAAGTTTGTAATGTAGTTTAGTTGATTGAAAAATGTGACAAAAGATTACAAAATATTTTCAAATTGCCCATTTTAGTGACAAAATAATGTCATTTTCTTTCAACATTCTCCCTTCGTCATATAGAAAATAAGTTTTTCATCATAATAATTCAAATTTCACCGCTTTAGTTATTTTTTCTCTCTCGAAAGTTATTCATTTCACAAAATTAAATTTAGTATTTTCATTCAGAAATGGAATTCAATTATTTTTGGCTTATTTATTATTTTTACTATGCTTTTAATTAATTAAATCAAATTTTATTTATTACGTTTTAACTTTGTAATCCCCAAACGAATTTTTAAAATTTTCATTATAATTTAATAATTCATTTAATAAAGCATTGAATAAAAAAGAAATGACAAATCTAGAAGAGCTCATAGCGAATTGAAAACGAATTTCTCATCTAATATCTTGTCTTTGTTGTGACATAAAATTAATTTAAGCATTTTTTAATTTTTTAAATTATTTGTTTTCCTTTTTTATTTTTAAAATTCTATTTATTTCAAGGAACAATCTCTACCAAATTCAATTATCTCAAAATAATCCATTTCATACATTGAAAAATCACCATTAACCTACCTACAAACGAGCTGAAGATCTTGTTTGGTTGTGGCTAGAGCCAGGTCTTCTTTCTCGGTCACTGACTGAAGTACTAGCAAGCACCGTTCCAACTCTTTTGTGGAACAGCTTTCGGTATCAGTAATCACTGAAAGAGATGCAAGAATCAGTCCTCAACATGCATGTTATTTAAAAATACATTATATCAATTGTTGCGAAAGTATTTAGGGAAAATTGCGATTTATGAGGAACCGAACAGTAATTTCAGTAGAAATTAGCCCATCGTGATTTATTTAAAATATGTGCGTTACATCTTTAATTTTCTTCTAAATATCCTATTTTTATTGCATTCTTGAGCAAATTAATCCTTGAAAAATAATTAATTGTTAGATCTTAGAGAGAGAGAGAGAGAGAGAGAAAGGAGAATGTATATAGAATAACATTGGATTGTTTTAAAAGCAAAAAGAGATTGGAAAGTATTAAATGAAGGAAAAATACCAGTGGAGAACTTTCTGAAGCCTTTGATCATCAATTGATCTGAACGAATGAAATTTGATTAACTCTTTATCTACCACATTATACTTGAATGCAATTTTTTTCATGCAATAATTTTTTTTTGAGTCTCTACATTGAAAATTAAGGGATATACGTAAATGTGAATTTTGGGAAATTTAATCCGTTAGAATTAATTAATTAAATTGGTACTTTCAAGTACCGTCAGTATACAAAGGTCTAAAATATTCTCATAATACGAGAAGAAAGAACGACTTTTTTAATGTGATGTTAACTCTTAAAAAATGCTTAATAGCCAAAGGACACTCTAATATACACTGCTGTTTGTAAAAAATACAACACCATGAAGGAATCATCAGAATTAAATGAACATTGCAGCAAAAATTAGTTATAGGATGTTACGTAAAATAGTAAAGTTTCAGAGCTACCGAGCATGCGTGTTGTGGGCAGCGTCTTCTAAACTGATGCTGAAAGCGTATAAATTGAGGGCTGTAGCAGGACGTTGAAAGTAATTAATGATTATTTGTTAGTTGCGAACGTTTAGTGAGACCTAAGTGTGCTTCCAAGACGAAACAAGGAGAAATTCCAACAAATTACGGAGTTTGAATGGGGGAAGATTATCAGCCTTCGAGAAGGAGGATTTTCCCATCACGCAACAGGAGTTCGTGTGCAGCGGAACAGTTCCACAATGATGCGAGTTTGGAAGCAGTGGACCGACGAGCACTGAACAATTCGAAAAACTGGTAGTGGACGACGGAAGGTGGCGTTAATGTGTGACGATCAACACATGCTCCGCATGGCTGTGAATGACAGTACAGCTTCCTCCAGGCAGTTGGCAGCCCGTTGGTCTACTGCTACAGGTATACTGACGTTGGCTTCGTCAATTCGTCAACGTCTGCTGCACCGTGGATTGTGTGTAAGGGTGCCTTTATACAGGATTCCCCTAACGGCAAATCATCGACGGCTGCATCTGCAATGGGCTCAAGAACACAGAGTCTGGCAAGCTCATTGGCATCAAGTTGTCTTTTTAGAAGAATCACGCTTCAATTTGTGGGACCATGACGGCCGCATTCGTGTTAGACGCTCTGCCGGTGAACGCTGTCTTCCAGAGTGCGTTATCGAATGACAGAGAGAGTGGCCTAACACTCGGAGTACCACACACACATACGCGCTCAAATGAGAAATTTTTTCAGGAAAACATTTCTTTGCAATATTTTAAACTAGAATTGATGGATTTTTTTTACTACTACTCCATTGGTCGATTGATTGTTTATCAACGTCCCACTTGGAAGCAATATGTGGAATATTGGCAACGTAATTTTGAAGCATGGTTAAGTGACAAAGTTAGTAGACCCCTCCTTGAGCCAATGTGAGGACTTAACGTACATTAGCCCCTTTACACGGTGAGTTGGGCACCAAGCCCGACTCACTCGGCCCATTTAGTATATGAATTTAGCTTATTAAAGCTCTAATAAACAAGGGTTTTTAAATAAAAATTAATAATTGTGTGTGTTTCTGTAATAAGAATAAGTTCTATGTCATTCACTCCAGAAAGATCACGAGTCATGCTTTAGAGACTGTCTAGGATAATAATTAAGGGTCGAGTAAATAAACTTCGGCTCTTTGATGTCCATGAATTACATTGGACTTCATTCTTCTGTCTTGTGCAATAAGAGAGTTCGTGTCCCCGCAAATTTTTCAGTCTTAGAACATGAAGATTTGCATTGAGTCATTACTTATAAGGTATGAAAAAATTGAAAAGTAAAATGATTGGAATAATTATTTTTATTGTAATAATTACTTTGAGGATAAAATTAAATAACAGAAGTATACAATCTGGAAACAAGAATTACTATAAAAAAACACCGAATTAATTTTTAAATTCGGAAATTTAAAAATATTTCATTTTTAAAATCATTTGCTGTTATGGATCATGAGTCTTTCCAGATGCTTCTCGGCCCATAAGCCTCTGTTCCAAGTGAATTGAACCTTATTCTACTCTATGAATCTTGAGAAAAATCAGGACTCGATTTGAACATTGCCAGTTACGAATACCATCATTTAAAATCTCCTCTGTTTAAGTTTTGTTGTGGGGCACTCACACACTACTTAAAATGATATCTAAATAAATAAGAGTTCTTTTGTGGCTTCGAAATTTTAATGAAATTTAATATTAATTTTGATGTGGCCTTCGAGATTTCGGCCACCAATAAACTCCAGTAATGACCAAATTCCATTTTTAAGAATTGGTTAAATTGAACAAAACGGCTTGACGAACAAGATGACAACAGATATATAACGTGCCCATTAGTCACAAGCCGCTTGATTTTCTTTAGTGGAAGAACTATTTGTAGTGCGTTGAGATGACCCAATGATTGGCATCCGTTATCACATCACTCCACCTCGGAATCCGTTGAGGGAGGTTGCCTCGACGCGAGTCGGAATCTCACACGTCTGCAGTACTGGATCGGTCTGCGCTGGACTAGTCCGGGCTGGAGCTGTACTGACAATTCTAACTGGCTTTATTTATGTTGGAACTGGATTCTCCATCTCCAGAAAAGCCAGGCGATTAACTGAAATTACACTTTTCTTTCCTTTAATTAAAACAGCAAAAAATTTATTCTTACGGGTAAAAAGGACCGTCATAGGGCTGTTGGAGTGGCCGTCTGACACAATCTAACAAAATCGTGGGAACATTCAGAAAGATTTTTGTGGATACATTAATTTTAGAGTATCTAGAAACTAAGATGGGTTGTAGATGCTGCATGTGATTTACGTAAATTTTGGGGGAAAAAACTTGGTCAGACATCTGGAAATCTTTGGTACTAGACCTAAAAAGTTTGCCAGGTAAACGAAGAGCATTTCTAAATACAAGTTCTGCAGCAGAACATTTTAAATCATCTTTGAGGCTACATCGAATCCCAAGCAAAACTGCTGGTAGAGCCTCTACCCATTTTTCCGTTGCCAGACACTTTATAGTACTCTTTAACTGACGACACCACCGTTTGATCCCGGGTGACTCCCCGTTATTCTTTTATTTTCAATACCTAAAAGCTTAGAAAAAGTGTAAAATAGGTCACTCAAAATTTCTACCTGTATCCATTACGAGGGTCTCCTGGACGCCATAGCGTGAAATCCAACCAGATTCCGCTGCTATTTCAACTGTTTGATTAATCATCGTGCCGGCCCTCTGGTGTACCTGTCAATACAAGTTAAACAAAAAGTGTAGCCTTTTGAGGGAGTTAAGGGTCCGACGATATTCATATGTATGAAACGAAATCAGTCTCGTGGCAAGTCACAATCACCCACCGGAGCTCAAACGTGTCGCTGGACCTTAGCACATTGACACTGTAAACAAGACTTTGTTTATTTAGCACAGTCTTTATGAATAACGCTTTCTTACTAGGCGGACAGTTGCGCGTCCACCAGGGGGCGAATTCCCATGTAATACATCAAACACTTTACGTCTGAGAGTTTTTAGGACGTATTACGCCCGTTGACAAGACATGATCCGGAATCCAAAGTAATATGTTTAGCTTCTAATTTAAATTTTTTCAGTTCTTAATGCATACCCACATCACTAATCTGCTCCTTAGCCATTCCTTCAAAACCAGTTTTATTTGGGAAAACTATTTTATTAATACGTGATAATGCATCTCCAGCACTATTCTTAGAATCTGTAATATGATCAATGTCAGTTGTAAATTGTCCGATAAATTCTAAATGTGCCATTGTTGACCAAAGGGTGAGGGGAAGCTTATCAACCTTTTGACTAAATGCAAAAATAAGGGTTTATGGTAGGTGAAAACCGTAAATTGTCTCCCTTTCACCATATGCCTAAGTGTCAAATGGAAGAATAAATAGTTAACAATTCACGGTCGTACGTACTCTAACACGTTTCGGCTGGTGTTAATTTTAGAGAAAAAAAGTGCCAAAGGCTGAATTGAACCCTGTTGTAAAACACCGCCAATAACCAAATCCCTTGCATTAAGCATCAAAAGTTAAGGTGAATTTTGAACAGGATTTTGCATCCTCATTCCACACAAGAGATGTGTCTTCCCTTAAGTAACGAATGTAAAGGAATTTGCATTTCAGCAGCCTGTCTATGGTAAAAATTTATATCATAGCAAAAAACCACCTTAAATTGCAAACAGTTTTTAGTAAAGGATAATTCAGTAAGACATCAATTTTGTCAGGCAGTGGTATTAACCCATCTGCAGATAACAGAAATCCCAAAAATGATATTTCGCTTTCACCAAACTCGATTTACCAAGATTCAATTTAATACTGAATTTTTCAAATGGCTAGTGGCAAAAACTAGTTCTAAATCCCGTAAATGAGACTCTTCATTGTCAGATGCAACGAGAACGTCATCAATATACGCATAATAGCAACAATTGAAATCCTCGAGTACCTGATCCATGAACCTTTGAAGGATCTTTTGACATCAGCAAGACAAAATGTTATAAAATTGTACTCAAAGAGACCATAGGAGTTATAACTGCTGTGTCTTCGAGATATCGGATTTTTCGACAGTGATTTGGTGGTATGCTTTTTATCAAATCCAATTTAGAAAACACGCGTTTACCCTCTAAGCAGTGGGAAAAATCCGGCAAATGGGGAATGGGATACTGGTCCTGCGTAGTAACCGAATTTAAAAACGCCTATAATCATCTCTTATCCCGAGAGTTCCATCCTTCTTAGGAACTAAATGTTTGGGACTCGATCAAGGGCTACTTGAAGGTTTACATATACCTTGATCCATCAAAAATGAAAATTACCTTTTTAACGGCTTCCAATTTTTCCAGGAGATAATCTCCTGGTCTTACTAGCAACTGTAGAACCTTTGGCGAGAAAAAAAATGGAGAATAGCCGTTTTTAAACTAGGAGCAGCGATTTTCGGATATTTATTTAATAAATTGCGACATTTCTCATCACAAGATATTAGAGTCATACTCAGTAGTGGCTCACATACAATAGTACCACGGGATTTTGCTGTAAACTGAACCATCATTAATTCAACAATTTTTTTTTTTACATCTACTAAAATTCCAAACCTTTCCAAAAAATCAGCTCCTAAAATGGGTTGCGAAACGTCTGCTATTAAAAATGACCAATTAAATTTTCTTTCAAGCTCCAGGTCCAAAGTCAAACGTCTAGTCCCACATGTCGAAATCTTTTAACCGTTAGCAGCCAATAAGATTTAATATTTATTAAAGATTTTGGAAAAACATAAATGGATGCAACGCTGTCTATCAGATATCGAAAACGGGAAGACCTATCGTAAATAAACAGACGACTGACACCTCGGCTAAAATCTGCCGTCGCCGAAACACAGATAAGCCGTCAGTTTTCCTGAAAGTTACAAAGTTTTACACATCTGTGTGCATTAGTACCAAAACGATGATATCAACGTAATTCTCCTTCGGCATTTTTACTTGTAGAGGAATTTTGTATGTTGGGAGAAAGGTCTACGGCGTTCTCTACTATAATACCGAGTTTTTTATTTTTAAAAAAACTTCTATTGTTTTTTTAAAGTCCCGGCTTGTAAAGTTAAAGTCTCAAATTATTTAACATAAATCGATTTTTTCTCATGCAATACTTCGTGCGTTAATAGAGAATCCTGGTACTTCAAAGATTTTATCGGCCACTTTAGTCTCTCTCTCTCTCTCTCAATCCCGTCAAATCTTCACTGTTAACAGAAAGAATCTGCTGCATGGCGACAGATAAACATTGCAGGCACAGGATTTTTAACCCTTCTAGTTCTGCAAAATAATCGATAACCTGTTTTTTTTTTTTACCATATTGATCGGTTGCAGGTGGACTTGTAAGAATGTCAACTCTGCAGTTAATGACACTCGAATCCAAAGCTGTGACAAAGCAATGGAATTTGGTTGAGTCTACCGAGTGCCTTGAAAGCCGACTCGACCTGAAGAAACCATAATTTTGGCTGAGTACCCAAAAGGGAGGTGCACGAAAAACAAGTTTTGCTGTATCTTCTTTTGACATTTTAAATTAAAGGAGGATGAGGAAAAGGTTAAAGATTACATGCACAGTCAAGAAATTTCAAACCCCCTAACTAAAGTTACAAGTTACACTAAACTTATACACATTTGACATAAAGAATTGCTTATTCCTCGAAAAAATGGATTTTAAAAACAAGATGTCAAATGCGAAATTAGTGCCACTGAGAGCAGCACGGAAATAAAGTAAGCAAAATGAAACTGACCCAGAAGAACAATTTCATCCAATCGCCTAAGCCTAAAGTCTTGAATCACACATGACGATCACAGTGATCCTCGAATCACTCGAGCAACTTCAAAATAATCCGAAGCCCAACTCACCAATATTTAGCCAAACACTTGTAGCTTTCGCAGGGTTGCTACAAGCGTTTGTTCTTTTCTATCTGGAAATATAAGCAATTGAATGAATTCTATAGAATGAGCGATTAACATTAATTTATTTTAGAATGAATTCAAACAGCACTTATAACAGATCCATGATCATATTTCCGACTTGCAATTTATACTAACATGAATGCAAGATGTGATATGGTCGGACATTGAGGCATAAAAGTCCTGGGACAACTTGCTCCACAGTTGATGTAAAGGCGGTTTTAATTCGACAAAAGTTTTTGGCTAGCCAGCTTGCTGTATTAAATGGTCCCAGATGTCCTCGATTGGGTACAAATCTGGGGATCAAGCAGGTCAGTGATGGGTGAAAATGAGGTGGAGGCAGTCCTGTGAAACTCTATATGTGTGTGGTCAAGCATTGTCTTGTATGTTCTGTTTATGAAGAACTCCTGGGAGCCTAGTGATGTGTGGCAACACCTGTGATTGTACCTCTGAGCTGTCATGATATCATGGATCAATATTAAGGGTGACCGTGTGTTGTATGCGATGCACTGGCTTAGCTAGTCCTGAGTGAGGGCTGTATCAAATTTCCATGAGGGGCCTTTTTTAGAAAATAAATAAATATGATAGCATAAATAAAACTTATTATACAATCAGTAAACATAGGTATACGTATTTAAAAGTTTTATTACTTAAAAGTTACCTTAGTTGTTTAACAAGTACTTTTCTCACTTCTGTTCAGCAAACACATTTACAAAAATATCTACAGCAGAAGAGAATTCAAGTTTTTCTAGGTTTATAGGTTTCTATTGACAGTATATTGCAAAGTCCGATAACCGATCTTGACCTATGAAGATCGAAGAAAATTTTTGATAATTTTTAGCTTAAATAACCTTTTTTTAACAGTTGAAGTTGTGAGCAAAAGGGTAAACAACTATTATAAAAAAAATTTTTAGAGTCAATTCCTACTTAGGTCAACAAAGAAACATTTAATTTCAGTTAATTTTTATTAAATAGTTACAATTAATATAAATATATATATTCATATGACAGAATCACAATATTAAGGGACAAAATAGAAAGCGATTTTCCTTGCAATTTTCCTTTCTAATTATGGTGTTGAACTATTTTTTGTTTGTCTGTTACTATTTATTTTCATTCATTAATTTAATTATTCTAATAAAGTATTATAGTAAAAAAGAAATGACATTCTCAGGAATTAGGCCATCCCAGGGGGTATTTGAACCCGCGAGCTTTGGCTTCAATGCGCTATCCATTGCGCTACAGAGACATAACGAACGATTTTCCTTTCTATAGATGCTGTTGGACTATTACTTTTGTTTGTTACTATTTATTCCTTTCTTAATTTAAGTAATTAATTAATGTTTGAAAAACTGTATTAACATCAAGTGTCATCCACTACAAGTTTTAAGGAATGTATATGAATGGATGAATAGAAAGTATATTTTATTAAGGATTGAAAATTTGAACAAGATATATATATATATATATATAGGAAGAGAGTGAACTAACATTAGGAATTGGATAATTACTTTATGAACACTAACACTTTATGAACAATTTGCAACTTCTTCCTTGACTTTGGGAGTAATCTCAAATTCTTAATCTAAGATTATTCAAAAAGACTTATCTCTAAATCCACTCTAAAGACTCTCTAATCCCTTGACGATTCCCTCTCGAACTGTAACAGCTGGGTAGAAATCAATTTCTGTATTACTTCGACTGCTCGGAGGGGATGAATAGTAACTTGTGAGCACGCACAACTTCCTAGTCACACAAATCACTTTCTACTATTAAAGGGACTTGGTACTCCCAAAAGGACCCACCTATCGTTTTTTATTTTTATTTAATCTTATTCTTTGCATTATTATCTTTCGATTGATATATCATTTGCTCAATTCGGAAAGGTAGAAGTTGAGGAAAACTTCATTTGAAAACAAATTAAGCAATTCGGCCACGCCCCTTTTTAGAAAAAAAAAATTAAAAAAAATTTTTATGTTAAAAAAATCTATTTTATAAAGAGAAATAATAACTATAAAAAAGAATGTGTAATATATAAAGCAGAATATTTTCGAGGCAATGCAATAATGTAATTTTTCTTCTTTGTGAAATAAATGTGTGCACGTAAAATTTTTGAATTAAGGCATTATATATATATATATATATATATATATATATATATATATATATATATATATATATATATATATATATATATATGTAAATAATTTCATATAATTATAATTTCAGTTCCTATTCCTGATATGTTTTTAATACAAATGTAATACTTCCATATTATGTGAAGAAAAAAACTAAACTTTCTGTCGTGAAAGAAAAAAAAAATTTTAATATTTTTCTTGAATTTTCTTGTGCAATTAATACCTTCTTAAAATTGATAATTTATAAAAATATATGGGTTGAAAAAATACGAAAATACAATTATTTTCATAAAAATATATAACTAATATCTTAAAGTTGTATTTTATTATTTAAGCTTGTTATAATTGTTTTTTCCAGAATTATAAACTTTAAAGTGGCTTTTCTCAGTTTGTGTTTTTCGAAACATTAGTTCATTCAAAATGCTACTTCTTCCACAACTATTTACCAATCACTTCCATTTTTTTGCTGTGTGTTGAATATGAAGCATGTAACAAAATTAGGGATCCATTTTGCTGTAAACTGAATACTTTTTTATAAAAAAAAAATAAAATGTAAGAGATGTTGGATTTTTTGTTGATTTTTACCATGTATATCAACTATTTTTTTCTCGAAAACGAATCAAGTTATTGTAAAATCGATCCCTAAAGTTGTTTATAATATCCATAAAAATATTACAAAAAAATTTAAGGTAAAAAAAAATAATAATTACAGAAGGAGTAGGATTTTAAAATTTTCCAAATTATCTTCAAAAAATTTAAATTTTTAAAATTGTGTGGATAATATATGAAAAATTTCATCTCGTATCATTTTCTGGAATAGAAACATTATATTAAATGTTAAAATAGAATTTTTAGATGCATAAAGAAAGAAAGTAGCTCAAAGGGCACCAAGTCCTCTTAACTTTTCACTTCCATGATTTCATGAGTAAACTGATACACCCAATGCCAGTATTTACACAGCATTTAAATTAGTCTAAAATTAAGTCATCTCTACGGAAAGTGATTTTTAAACTAGAATCATAGTTAAAGAATTTTTCCAAGAGGATTAGTAGAAGTTCGCGGATAGAATCCGTCACAAAATTACACGTAACAAATACTCGATAAGCGTAACATTAGGTATGGTATGAAAGCTTTCAAATTACACATTTTGCAATATACACATCCCACCAGTAAGAGTAAAAATCTCAAACACACACAATTGGAAAACATTCAAAACAATCACAAAACTTATAATAAATGTTTTTTAATTAATTTTTTGTTGATACATTGTGAGGATTCAAATTTAGATAGAATTCGCGGACTGTAAAAATAAAAAAAATCAAAAGAATCGAAGACCAGGAATGAATAGTTTTGAATAAACCATTAAGAAAATATATTTTCGAACGAATAAGATTTTATCATAAAGAATTCCTCAAGAACAAAGTTTCAACCCACCTTACTTTATTCCACGATTCGATTCGAATAAGACCCTATCGGGAATGAAAAAACAAATCAATTTGTTGCTAAATACTTTTCATTAACTAAAATGCGAGACAATTAAAAAGTAATTCAATTCGTTGACGCAGCTTCAGTTCATGATCCAACTTCACAATTCAAGTATTAACTTCAGTTTTGAGATGGGTTGTTTCAGTTCTCCATCTTTGGTTCGGATGTTAACTACTTGTAGCAGTTGACCTGCACCTGGATAAATTTGAATCATCTTACCCATTTACCAATGTAGAACGGGTGACTGAGGATCAGGAATTACCACAAAATCCCCAACTTGTAGATTAGTTCCTTGAGAATTTCATTTGGGTCTGCTCTACAAGTGATGTAGATAATCTCTGGACCCTCACTTCCAGAATCTTTGCTTGGTTTCTTGTACCAGTTGCCAGCGAAAAGATAAGCTCAGTTTTGTGTAAGGTGTTCGTTCGAGGAGTGGGACAATTAGAAAATGTCCAGGAGTAAGAGCTCTAACGTCTGAAGGATCTGCAAGAGGTCTGAAGATCTGTGTCAGAAGTCTTGAGTTTAAATAGGTTTAAAGTTGGAATAAAAGGGTAAAAAGAACACTTAGACATATTAGACATTTATGATAGAATGTCAGACATTTAAAATGTTAGACATTTAAAAAGAAAAACCATTCGAAATACTATTTTTCGGATCCAAATTTTTATGGTCTCCTTGTGTTGTTTTTCCAATCCCGTTCCATGATCTCAATGAAAGTAAACAAACCGATTCGAACCCGATCTTTTTGCAAGTTTCATGATTTGTGGTTGGCAGCAACTGCAATGCAAATCGAGCGGCTATTTAAACTCGGCTCGTGTTAGTTTTTTAGGGTCCATGCTCTCAAAGTACAAAATACCTCGGTATTATTTCCGACAAAAACCTCACTTGGAGATCACACATTTTACACACGCGAGCAAAATTCCGGAAAATAATGTTTAAATTATTCCCCCTAATTGACCGGAATTCTGAATTATCTAGAGATAATAAAGTGCTCCTCTTCACAGCCGTTATGCGTTCAATACTAGCTTACGCTTGTCCAGTGTGGGGATACGCAGCTAAAATTAATCTTAATATTTTAGATACTCTTCAAAATTCAGCCATCCGAATGATCGAAAAAGCTACAAGATATATGAGAAATGACGACATACGGAAAGCCATTAAAATCAATAGTTTTAAATCTCACATACAAAAGATTCCTAGAAATTTCTTTAACTCATTGCAAAACACGAATAATGTCAATATGATTAGTCTTCCTAACTATAATCCCAATGATCTTACTAAAAGGCCCAGAAGAATTTTCTTCTCGACTCCTACAATCCACCATAACATTAATTTTAAGTGCAATTTTTTTGCACACCCACTGCTAAATTTAGTTTAATATTTTCTCTTTTTTCATTGATCTCTGCCGTATTCCTCACTTCTGGACCTTCCCCACCCCCTTTAGACTTAAATTTTTTCTTAGAGATTTGAGCAGCCAATGAGAGTCATTTTCACCACCTGTCAAGATTCAATCAGAGAGCGAACACTCAGCTCTCACCCATGCAGCCAAAAATCACCAAGATGATGGAACTTTTCAGAACGATTGGCTCGACCAATCAGAAGCGTTCTACTCCCCAGCATTAAAATTTCCCAGTCGCTCCACATCTACTTTCCAGGTATGGGATGGATCCGTAGATTTTTAGGGAGAAAGAGAAAGAAAGGAAATATAAGAAGTATGCTCTTAATAGAGAGCTGTATGTTGAATCACCATTTTAAGATTCCTTTTCAATATTCGATTGTAAGAAGAGGGTTCGAATCGGATGTCTGGTAATGTTCATTTTTGGAACTAAGATTTTATTAGTCAACTTATTGCTTTTGATCGCTCCAGTGACGAGCCCATTGACTTTATCCTTGATTATTGTTAAAAGTTCATTTTTAAGAAACTGCTTTCATCTTTATGCCTCCTCGACACACAAATTTCACTGCTTGGGTTAGTTTACAAGGAAGTGTAACAATTCAGAACACTGGTTTTACATGCTTTGAGAAGATGAGTTTTATTATAAGTTTAACCACTGCCTCCCATAATCCTCCAAAATGAGGACTATACCGAAGTATAAAGCTCCAGTTAATAAAAGAATTTACTATAAAATTTTGAATTTCTTCACTACGAGGAATCTGAATTATTTTTTGAGGTAGTTAGCAACACCTTTCAAATTTAAATATAAGAGAATACCTCACCGTGTGTGCAATAAATCTTTTTAGAACTGCCAACAATTATTGAGCCGAAAGATCCGAAACTGCTTCTAGATGTATAGCCTTTGTGCTCATGCATATTATTATTAAAATATAGGATTTGAATCCAGATTTGGATCTAGGCAGATGGGATTTAGTGATGAACGGCTCAGCAATATTAATGCCAATTTTACTAAAAGGACAAATTTGAGTTTTTTTTCAGTTGGTAACTCTCCCATAATCTGTTGGCAAATATGCCTTTTCATGCGTTTGCATAAGATGCATTAATTTAAAATTTATTTCAAATTTCTGTCAAACTAAGGAAAGAGTTGATTGCGCACCCGAGTGAAAATGTTACCTATGGTAAAATTGAACATTTAATTTTGTGATTGCATACGTTTTTGGAATTAGGATAGATCCTTTTTTGATCGTTATTAAATGTCCGATGTTTGGACAATCGTCCACCGACTCCTTTGTCATCTAAGAAAATGTTCCAAGATAAATATTTACAATTAGTAGGTAACGGCTGCTTCTTTCTGAGAAAGTTCAATTCCACAGGAAACTCCCTCTCTTGAATCAATGTCTGAAGATAAGATGTGGAGATAAAAATACTAAAGGATCGAAAATGTGTGAGCTATCGTAGATAGTAATTGTCGCTTTGTTGGCGAAGTAATGCGAGTTTTTAAGATATCCTTCCAAGACTTCCAAAATAGACCAAGAACCTTTTGAGATGAGTCTTCAGAGAACTCGATGCTATGACCACTAGATCCTCCTCCTAGATACACCTCCGAAAGATTTTCTAGAATCGAGGGACAATTAGAAGTCCACTTTCTGAGGGTAAAAAGCCTCGTTTGACTAAAACTTGGTTTAAGTCATCAACTAAATGGTTAGCTTCTTGAATCGAGTGATCTCCAATAAGAAGATCGTCAACAAAGTAATTCTCCAAGATTATATGCGAGCTGCCGTAGGAAATTCTAATGCATAGTCCTCTATAACAACCGGCAAGCGGTTGTTGGTGTTTGGGGGTTCGAGTAAAGATCAGCCATAACCAGTTCCAAACGCAGATTAATTATCCTACTGACTTAAACCAGACAACTAAAAGCAGGAAATGCACTACTCAACTAATTAGAAGAGCAATCACACGGCTTAAGGCTACTTAACATATGAGTATAAGCTGCTCCACTTACTCTTGGAGCACTCTGGACTTCTACGTTAGACTTGACGGTAAATATCTCACGGTCGTAATTCTTATTCTTAATCTTGTAATTTATTCTCCAATTATCCATAATTGACTCTCCGTCGACTAACTTTTGAATAACATCGTGCGCTTAAATGTCAACACTTAAATATAACCACTCATTTGTATGAATAAAGTCTTTTTCTTCAGTAGAATATACAGTTAAAAAAATAAATTTACCCCAAGAGGATTGGTTGAAGGTTCGCAGATAGACCCGTTACTATAGTCCCGTGATTTATAGGTGGGTCTCAATGACCCGATCAAAAATATGTTACTAAGTTTTAATACTGATTCAGGAAACTACCAAAATTCTAAAGTTACTCTAGTTTCTGACTAGTTACGCACTAGCGACATCTCGCAAAAAAATTCTACTAACCTACTTCCTAATTTAAATTTAATCAATTACACTAGTGCATTTTCTGTACAACTGTTTAATATAATATAACATACAAGTACACCCCTTTCGGGCTAGGACTAGGGAGAACTTCCCTCTCTGAAGGAAAAAAACCCTAGCCGTGCACCATACAATCCTTAGCTAATTTTAAAGTTTTGTTCCACATACAATTTTCCTCTTGTACGTCACTCTCTTCTCAGATATTAACATCAACATCTCAGGGTATGTCACCCTGAAATGGAAATAGGATCACTAACGAATCGTAACAGTATCCTGCATCTGTACATTTAATATCAATCAAGCATCAATTCATACATTTGTGAACACTAATCAATCCTACATATATTTCTGATACTAATCAATTCTAAATGCACATTATCACATATAAACACCTCTAGTTTTTACAAAAATAACTCCCCCTTCCTTTCTTGTTGCTCTGTTAATGTTATGGTTATTTGTTCCCACTTACGCCGCGTCCCAAATTAGATATTATATGCATACAATGAATACGTACAATTTTTCAAATGTAACATAAAATAAACAAACAATTCAAGAAATTCTCGTCTACTAGACAAGTCTCATTGCTAGCAAAACAATTTAAAAAAACCAATTGTTTCCCGAAATTTGGAACAAATTTAATACAAAAGTTCATTTTTGAAACGGAAGGAAAAAGCACCCATCCTGGTGACCAACTTTTGCTCCAAAAAATGATTATGAAACCGGACTTACCATCTGCAAAAATGGCCTGTGCTACTGAGAACCTCGACGTTGGCCAATCTCTGGCTGGCACCCTTTGTGAACTTCTCCATCACGAATTTCCTTTCGGCTGTTCAGGCAAACCCTGATTTCCTGTTCGTCTGAGAAAATTGTAAGGCCTTGCTGTTTTCTCCCTGCTCGTTGTTGCTGCCCCTTCTCCTTGCCTCCCTTTTGATCCTGCTCGGTTCCTAAATGGATAGGGCTTCCTGGCTCCTCTTGTCTCTTACTGGCTCGGTTTGTGAGTTGATAGAGATTTGTATTTCTCTCCACTTCTGGGTTCTTTGATTCTACTGTCGAGGATTCACCTATGGATTTCAAACCTTCTTTACTGCTACCTCTCCTGGGTATCCTTTTTGTCTGGGGTCCAGATTGCAGTGAAGATGGTGTTGTCCTTTTTTTTCCAGTTTGGTCTCACTTGTGGTCGTCTCTTAGTACTTCTGTCCTTCTGCCCCGAAGACAGTGGTGATCGTTTTAACAAACTCTTCTTTTCCTGTGATAGTCTCTTCTCCCTTCTTGCCAATTCCAGGTACTGCAATTCATTCTGAAGTGTACGAGACGACCCCGAACTTCTTCGTTTCCTTTTACCCTGGGATTGTTCCTCTTTAATGTTTTCCTCCCTGGCCTGACTTTCTCTCACCTCAGATTCTCCCTGTGCTTTTTGAGATATCACATCACTAGACCTGTCCGTCTCCACATCACCCTCACCCCTGTCTCTCAGATGATAAAATTTGTACATGGTCAACAATTATTGTCAGAGGCTTACCCTCTTTCTATATGACCACGCTATTTTTCTCAACCCGCAATACCTCATAGGAACCTTGAAACTACTTAGGCTGGCTAACTAACTTTTTGCTTGCCGAACTCATATGATGTAGTTGCACCAACACCTGATCCTTCACCTTAACATTTGCCTTCCTTCTTTGTCGATTACATTATTTTCTCCTGCTGGATCTCTGTTCTCTGCCTCACCTCCTCAAACAATTTTTGCATATTTCCGCATACTAACTAATACTATCACCCATTTTTGAAATGGGGTTATCAATTTCCGAACAAAAAATAATCCCGCAGGATTTTTTTCCGTTGTTTCATGCACTGCTGCATGTATGGCTTTGGTGAATCCTTTGAGAAATTGATCCCAAGTTTCGTGATTTTCCTCGACATAACTGGAAATCATTTGGAGAAGGGTACGGTTTACCCTCTCTGTTTGGTTAGATTGTGGTCAATACGTGACCGTTTTTGTGTGCTTTATGTTCAATCTGTCACTTATGCCTTCCAACGAATCAGATATAAATTTTGGATCATTATCGATAGTCATTTGTATTGAAGCTCCATAATTTGCGATGGCCTTAGCCGAGGCTTTCCATAAAGGAGCTATTTCTACCCACTTGCTGAACGAATCTGTTTTATCACGAAAACAAATCTATATATTTCCAGTTTAGAAACTGGGTAGGAGCCTAACAAATCTAACCAAAATATTAATGCATTTCGGTAATTTGCCACTTTAGGTACTAAACGACTAGCTGGTAACGCGTTTTTATAAT
This sequence comes from Trichonephila clavipes, assembly GCA_019973935.1. Taxonomy (NCBI): domain Eukaryota; kingdom Metazoa; phylum Arthropoda; class Arachnida; order Araneae; family Nephilidae; genus Trichonephila; species Trichonephila clavipes. Next base: position 54,375 of record BMAU01001113.1, read on the forward strand.
TAATTCTCTGGCATACGTCACAAGTTGCAACACATTCATAGATAAATTTACACATATAAGGAAAATAACATGAGTCCCATATCCTTAAGTAAATCTTTCTCTTACCGAAGTGTTAGGACATAGGATTGTCGTGGAACTCGCTCATAACACCTAACCCTTAAGTTTTTGGAATATAAACTCCAAGAGTTTCTTAAGAGTCAACAAATATTTAGCATAAAATTCTGTCAACAATTTTAGTCTTGGGACTTTAGTAGGGTAAAACATTTTTGAAAATCGATTTTGAGTTTTTGATATTAATAAAATCTCCAAATCATTACCTTTCCAATGATGTAATATACAAGCCATTATATGTGAATTACAAGTACTTTAAAATGACTTTTAAAAAATAATCAGATGCCCCAGTCACGCCCACTTTCACAGATTAAGTGTAAATATTGACTTTTTAAATCTGAGAACTTGTAAAGCCTCCACAAAATTTCTATTAATCATACACAATTAACTGTATATTAAATGAAACTTAACTGCAAGTTTAGCTGTTAGTTTGTTTATGTACTTTTAGAGCGAAGTTTTAAAAAATTTGATGAAAATATTTTGTTGTGTAATTAGAATTTTTTTGTTGTGTATTATTTCTCCTTTCGAAATTTTTATACTTTTAAATACTTAATAACTTGTTTGTAAAGATTAAAAAAGTGCTTTATGAAAAAAATTATAGTTATAAAATTATGTCAGTAGCTTAAAAATGAGGGATATGGTAGAAATTAGTGTACTTATTACAGCCAATTTTGATACTGGACAGGTAATAGTTGTTCAAATATTGCATATGTAAAACACCTGCTTTTCATCTAAACAATAGTAAAAGACATTTCATACCATCCATTGAATCAATGGAAATTAAAGGAAATCAAGAATCTTACCCTTCATTACCCTACAAAATAAATTATAGGCTACATTTTTTTTGATAAGGTAAGATTTTTGGTTGATTTGTCGAATCCGGCACTTATCGCGCCAAGTGTTTTCTCGCCAAATCGATAAATGCGCCAAATCTGGTAACCCTTCTGAATTCGTTTTTCAGTGGAGGAGAAGTCGCTTTTTTGGCGAAATGCGGCGCATGCGCAGTAGATATTTTTAATTTTAACAGTTTTAACGAAGTTAGCGCATTCGTAATTGGTTTTTTATTTTAACAGTTTAATTCTCCAACGGTTTTACTCGCGCATGAGCAGAAAGCTTTTTTTCTTCAAAAATCCGTTACACAGCAAACGGTTACTTCTTTCGCTCGGTTGGGTCAGCTGTTCGGCTTCGTTTTCTTCGATTTGGGAATTACTTTTTACAGGTAATTTTTTTCTTTATTTCTTTCTTCACATAAATTTCAAAAGATTGCCATGATGTCCAGCGATGCTCTTAGGATTAATTTGAATGAATGCATGAAAAATTACGATTACTATTGTTAAAGGTTTTTGCTATGTTGCCTGTGCTTGGAAAGAAAGCTGTTTTAGAATGGTGCATGGAAGGTTTGATTGGATCATCGTATGTGTGTCCGAAATGTGGGAAAAGTATGGGAAAGAAAGAACGGGTAAGAAAGTGAATGATTATTTTTGAATGGTACTGTAAAATTCAGTCCAGTGTGAAAAAGGATACCCATCATGTGTTTAGGAGTGTAAAGAAATGGTTTTGGATTGAATTGAGCAATATGGATTTGTGCACCGTTTTTTTAGTGATGCAAAAATAAAAATGTTTCGGAAGGTACTCTCAGAAATATGCAATAGCACACTGGTATAATTTCAGTAGGCAACTCATCATCATCATAAATGTCGGAAATAGCATTTTTTAAGGTAAGTGAAATTATTTCCATTTTTAAATGCCTGATTTTTGCAGCGATTTTCAGTTTCTAAACTTTAAAATGCTATTTTTTAATGATTTTCCTTCCGCCATCTTGAATTTCGCGCTCCGGCGTTGCGTGTTGTGGTAGGGTTGTAACTCCAAAACACAACACGCAAAAACACGCCAAATTGGCGATTTTTCAAAATTTGGCGGAGAAGTGCCGGATTCGACAATTTCACCAGATTTTTTTAATAAAAATTTCTGTTTTCTAAAATTTATATTTTTAAAAATGTGTAAATTTCCTGTATGTATGTACTCTATGTTTATTAAATGTAATTGTGTATGCTGAAGTGACATTTTTTTGAAATATTCTTAAAACATCCAAATAGAAAGAAGATATAACAAAAAATAACAATTTTCAATAAATTCATAATAATGCTCGGAGAACTAACAGTTTGTCTTTGAAAAAACTAATTAATATATTTAAAAAAATTTCATTTCAGTATAAATATAAATATCTAAATGATATAAAATAAAAATTTGAGTATTTATGTTTAATAGCTTCTGAGAAAAATGTATGAGATGACACATCAAATGTGATGTTTGTTGTCTTTGTGAGAAGCTTGTTACATACATAAAAATACATAAATTTCATGTTTAAAAACATAAAAACAGTATTATTTTGGCTATTTTACAAATCATTTGTCTTGTTTAGAGTACTTTTTGAAATTTAAAATTTAGAAACTGTCTGCAACAACAAAACCTAATGATAACTTTACAAAATCCCAGCGAAAACTTTCAAAATGTCGTATAATCAGGTATTTTTTAAATACCATCACAAATTCATACAAAAACCATATTGATACATTTTCACATTATATTTATGTTGCTTTATGTTCAAATTTGATATCTGTGTAAAGCATGAAATCTACTAATTCTTCAAAAATTGATACAAAATTGAGAAAATTGATGTAATACTAGAAATTATCTCGTTAAAAAAACTGAAAAATGCTATTCTGGGCAATTTAAGACTTTTTTTGTTTACTATTTTATGCAAAATAAATTGCAAAGATGCTAATTTTAAATAAAATGGGACAAATACATGTTGTAATTAATTATTTTTGTGATTAAGTGGCACTTTATAGTGAAAATTCAATTTTCTCAAAAATGATGTTTTTAAAACTGTATTCATGTTTTTCTCCGAATATAATGTATGAATGTAATAAATTTTCCCCCTCATGTTACTGATATGTAACTATATATATTCATATGAGTTTTTTGGGGATTTTCCCAAAATATTTGACTGGAGTCCATATACCGTGACAAAAAATGTCATTTTTTTAAAAAAAATTGTAGTGATATTTTTATGTTATATGTTTTTGAGAAAACTAAACAATATATTTTAAATATTTCACTTAATTGCAAATATTAATGTTTATTTATTTTTCAGACAAGTTTTTAAGCTTTAATGTTCAAGAGTTTTTCAATAATAGGTAACTAACAACAACTCAGATGTGTAATGCTTTTTGTCATTGCGAGAAGCTTGTTACATGCATAAAAATACACCAATTTCATATTTAAAAACATAAAAACAGCTTTATTTTTGACTTTTTTAGAAATCTTTTGTACAGTTTAGAGAAAATTTTGAATTTTGAAACTTTTAGAAATTGTGTTTGCATGGGAACATACAAATCAATAATTAAATTTTTCTAACGTCGTAAGATCACATATTCCCAAATCATGACTATTGCATATTGATACATGTTTGCATTATATTTATAATGTTATAAGGTCAAATTTGATATTTATTATGCATCAAAGTTAAAAATTCTTCACAGATGAAATTGTGAAAATTGATACAAAATGCTAAAAAAATCTCGTTGAACAAAAACTTTTTTGTTTCCTATTTTATGCTTAAAAATTAAGAAGATACTATTGTTTAATAAAATAGAGCAAATACATGTTGTAATTCATTATTTTTTGATTAAGTGCATTTTTACACTTAAAATGCAATTATCTCAAAACGATTGTTTTCAAACTGCGTGTACCTTTCTCAAAGAATCTAAAAAGTGAATATACTTGCAATTTTTACTGCACATAAATAATATTACCTATATATAATAGAGCTACTTTCTTGGAGATTTTCCCAAAATATTTTGCTCAGAAGCAGTTATCGTAAAAAAAATGACAATTTTCCAAATTTCAAAGCGATACTTTTACGATGAATTTTTTTGAAAAAGTAAACAATATATTTGAAACATTTTACCATTATTTAAATAAAAAGCCTAATTATTATGCAGCCAAAAAAATTTGATGTTTTTATATTCAACAATTTCTGAGAAACAGGTTCCTAAAATGGCTCAAATTAACATTGTTGGTATAGGGCCTACCGACTATCCTTTTAACTGAACTCTATCTTCGGTATTTTCTAAATATCGGTAAATAGGACCCAACTCAGGATCTCTCCTCTGTTCTTCAATAAGTTGCTCCCTAGACGACAACACTCTAACACAAGATATTTTTAATTCCGCGATACTTTCTACCGGATTGCTAGACAACAAATCCGCCACCAGATTCTGAGTTCCTGGTCGATGTTCCCATATCCTGCCAACTTAAGAGTGGGCAAATTTTTGCAATGCGTCAGCTTTGTCATTGCTGCTTGTTCAGTAATTATCTTCACCAGTAATTGCCCAGATACGTCCAGAATTTGTTCAATGCCCAAAACTCTCTGACCGCCAAAAACTGTTTGTCAATCACCGAATAATTTTTCGCAGTCTTGCTCAACGTTCGCGACGCGAATGTTATAGGTCTCTGTTTCTGCGTCAAAACCGCACCAATACCTACCACGCTCGCATCCGTATACAATTCAAACTAGCTATCAAAATCCAGTAATTTCGTTACTGGTGCCTTCGTTACTGCCCTCTGAATCGCCTCAAGTGCTGCCTGCGCTTCCGCGGAGCACTTAAACTTAACCTTCTGTTTGTTTAACGTTTACAAAGACTCACACATCTCAGCATATCCCCGAATAAATTTTTAGTACCAAACCGTCATGCCAAGAAACGTCGCTTCCTCACGTGCGTTCTTCCGAGGTTTCATCTCCGTGATCGCTTTTACCTTCGAGTCATCTGTTCGGACTCCCTCATGACTTATCATAAGACCCAAATATTTCAACTTTTCACTCGTCAAGTGACACTTTTGCTGGTTCAGTGTCAATCCAGCTTCCTGCAACAACCGAAAAGTTCCCTTAAATGCTCCACATGTAGTTCAAACGATGGTGACGTTAAGGACATCATCCATATACACACTAACAAATTTCCCAATGACTGGTTTAAGAATAATAGCAATCGTCTTGAGACCAAATATCATCCATTTAAATGCATACGTACCACTTTTCGTCACGAAGGCTGTTTTTCGGATATCCCTGGGATTAATCGCCAACTGGAAATATACCGACCTAAGATCCAGCGTGGACATAACTCAAGTATGAGGAATATTCATAATTAAATCCTCTATGAATGGTATTGGATATCGATGATATTTAGTTATCGCATTTAGTTTACGATAATCTATCGCGAAACGATACACCTCAGGCGATTCTGGAGGCAGCACATTATTTTTATAGCACAGTACTATCGGGGATGCCTATGGTGACTGAGAGAGAATAGGGATAATCCTACCCTCTTCCAGCATCTTGTTGACATGATAATCAATCATGTTCTGTTTTCCCGTATCGTACCTACATGGCCTCGATGCCTCCGGTGGATTATCACCCGTGTCTATTTCATGATACCAAGCATGGGTAAGCACCGGCTTATCTGAAACTAGCTCTCCAAAATTCCTGAGTAATGTCTGCAATTCCTTCTTCTGATGTTCATCCAACTTCGTATGAGACAGATTGACCTCTACCTGTGGTACCATCTTAAATCTCTGAATCCAGATTCACCAACATTTTTTACCGAAATCTGAAGATATTTTGTTGCCTTCATGAAGTCAACTCCTAACAAGTCAACAAAAAACGAAGTTAATCGATTTGACACAAGCGAAGCATTCACATAATCAAATATCGTCTTTTCATTACTTGACTCTGTAGCTGTAAATAACGACGTCAAGTTACGTCCTTCTTTCTTTTCTGCAGCGACTTTAGCTCAATTCAAGTAGTAATTTCTGTAGTTATTAAATAGTTTTATTTGTTTTAAAATGTTAGTAAATAACAATTGTTAACATCTCCACTTTCTATTGGGAATAGCTTAGGTTTTGAATTGCTTTTGACAACACTAGGGGAAAGAAAAAGAACATTTTAATGAGGGCAGTGGATAAATACCTACTTAAAGTAAGGCATAAATATACAAGGTAGCCCCGAATTCATGGTTCAAACTTTAAGGGTAGATACAAGACATTGTAACAATCATTTATTGTAAAGGAATGTATGACGTGGTGAGACACAAACGTAATAAATATGAGACGAAAGGAAAGACAAAGTGTTTACTGAAAGCGTCGTTGACAGGTGTAATATTTACTATAACTGTTCAAAATTGCGTCCACCAGGAGCGATGCATGCATCGGTGGAGCGATTGGAGTACACGTTCAAAGATGTTCACGCACTCGAGCAGCAGCTTCGGGTATCGGAACAACGAGATCCTTATCTGAGTCATGTAAAGTCACATCAACAAGATTGTTTAGATGTCCCAATAAGAAGTAAGCGAGAAAGCCAAGGGAAGGGTTCACCCTGCACGATCCACCGCGCTCCAAACGTGGCATTCAGGTAAGCACGCACATCAGTGCTGAAGTGAGCTGGTGTCCCATCAGGCTGAAACCAGATGCGGTTACGAATGGTGATCAGAACATCCAACAGCAGTGCTGGAAACACCTGTTCCAGAAAAATAAGATCACATTTGCCATAAAGTCATGTCGGTAGTAAGTACGGACCAATAAAATAGTCTTTAACCATACCAGCCCACACATTCACACAGAATCATTGTTCATACGCATGTGGTAGCGTTACATGTAGATTCTCTGCTGCCCACACATGAGAATTGTGTGCATTAAAGACACCCTCACATGTAAACATTGCCTCTTTTGTAAATAGCACATGAACTATGAAGTCCGGTTGCAGCACACGTTGCTATGCCACCCACTGGCAGAAGTTGAGACGGAAAAGGTAGTCCACCGGATTCAAAGCTTGTACTCACTGAAAATGGAAAGAGTCTAAGCGATTTTCATTTAGCACTTTTCAAATGGTCTGACGACTCACACTTACGTAATGAGCAACAGCTCTTATACTTGACTCGGGTCTATCAGCCATAACGTTCAAGGTGCTTGCTTTCAGGCTTGGACCACGTACAGTTCTTCATCGACCAGTATCATGTCTGGTGACGTGAAACGAACCGGTTTTACAAAGTTGACGATGTAACCGCTGAAAAATTCTGTGTTCCGCCATTTATTGATCAGGAAATTGCGTGTGATACATTTGTAGCGCTGATCTTCCGTTACCATTTGCATGTCCATACATGTAATGCACGTCTGCTTTTTCGGCATAGACGTTCTTACATCGTAGACGCCAGCACAGTTGTGAATGGTGCCTTTCCCTACTGAGATGCATCATGTTGAACGCCGACTAGACGTCTACTGCCCCCTACCCGTTACACAGCCAACCAATAACTCCATTTCTCTTTTCTGTTATTTGCCCTCTTAGAGTCTCACTTGAGTCCATACATTCCTGTACAATAAATGATTGTTACAATGTCCTGTATGTAACCTTAAAGTTTGTATCATGAATTTGGGACCAGTTTGTATTCAGTGTTTCTCTTTAAATATATTCTGATGCTCGTCATTGCAATTTCTCTGCGGATTCTCCAGTAAGAAACATGTAGGCAGAGTTTTGATATTTCTGTAGGGAAAAAGCATGCCTATCTCTTAAGAATATAAAGCATTCAACACAGTTATGTAGGTAATATTTTACTTGTGGAAAATATCTCCATTTTATGAAAAACGCGATTGAAATATTGATGCGGATTATGCTTATACTTGATCTTTACGAAGAAAATTAATAAAAATTTCGACAGTATTAATTTCTCTTTTTTTTAGAGACTGAATATCTTTGAAATAATAAGTTTCGACAACTTTGATTTGGTTTCCTCGACGATCATTCAATTATAACACATGTTTCTCTATCAAATTATCTGCAGTATCATTTACTTTCCATCCAGAAGAAGAATGTTTTGTTTTTTTGAATTTCTCAACAGGTGCGGAAAATGTTTTTTTAGGAATCAATACTAAGAGTTAATATTGAAAACAATTAAATTTTCAGTTTGACAAAAATTGCAATTATAAGTGAAATTTTAGTAATATTTTTGCAATTAGAAGAAAAGTAATAAATTTATATTATTAAAAGTATTTCTTAAACAAATTGGATGCATTTATCTAGATAATGTACTAAAATTTTAATGTTTTATTGAAATTTATAAATTTTAGATCTGTGAGTAAATAATAAAAGAAATGTATGTGATATTCTCTTTGAGACCATTATTAAAATAACCGGTCATAACTCAAAAAATATTCATAAAATAAATATTTTAATATATTCCCTAGACAATAATATAAATATTAGGTTCAAAAAGTTTTATAGAAATACATTTGTATTACATTTTAGATTTTTAGACTCGCCATGATAAATTTTGAACAATTTCAATTCCCACTTCTGGTGGACAAACTTCCAGTTTTTCTAATTTTATAAAATTGATTGTAACCTGTCATCTAGGTAGAGCAGAAACAAAACAAAGTATGTTTAATAAAGCTAAAAGATTGTTCTATTTAATAAAAAAAATATGTGTTTAGACCAAATTTTCTCATTTCAAAACAGATATTTTATAGATCATCAGAATATATTATTTCAGGAAGATAAAAATTATTTCAATTATATTGCTCTCTTTATCAAATGACAGTTTGTTTCCACTAAACTATTCTGTTACTTTAAAAAATGTCATTTAATTTTAAATTAAAAAAAATTCCCATTCTTAAAATCGCAAAGTTTAACATGGATTACTTTTTATCAAAATGGTAAAACATTTCATTTGAATTTTTAAAATTGAGCAAAATCTTTTGCATATTAATATTCTTTGAAACGTAGATTGCTTTCAATGATTACGTAATTCCATTAATGAACAATTTATTATCCCAGTTATAACAAACATTGTGACTAGATGAAGTAAAAGGTAAGTTCTCTCTCTCTCTACAAAAATAACTTTCTTCTGAAATGAGCCATATCTATAGAAAGATTTTCTTTTCCAAATGCGGGTTATTTCTTAAAATATTAATAAAGTATTTTGACAATAGCAAAAATATAATTTTTAATAAGAAGAATAATACTTGTAAAGCTACCTATTTTATTTAAAAAAAACTTTGAAACCCTAATTCTTGGATGTATTTATGAACGGGGGGAGGTGATTCCATTATTTCCCTTATTAATCCTCTGACAGAAATGCGTAATGTAGAGAGATAATACTTTTTTCTCAGTTGAAAGATTTCACATATTTATGAAAAATATCTTAGGATGAAAAAATAAAATTTATCTAAAAGCTTAGAATCATTTTTATATTGTTTAATTCTGTAAAAGAAATACGAAACTATAACGGATTGATAATTTCGATATCGAATTATTCTTACGTCTAATAATTTCAACAGTAAATGAATTCAAAATTTATGCATTAGGTTTTGCTGTTATGCCTTCAATAGACTTCGTTTATTTATTATTCAGCATTAATCACACAGTTGAGTTTATTTACCCTTTTATTGTAACAGTCTGTTCAAATGATGTATCTACTTGTTAGCATTCGAATTCTGTATATTAAAACATTTTATGTATGAAATATTCTAAAAGTATGTTTTCTCTAGACTATCAAGTAATATTTAACATAATTCCATGCAAATATTTGCCTGGTGTCTAGAAGTGATGGTAAACAAAGCGTAACGGTTTAAAAAGCCAATTTAATAATGAACTGAAATATTCCTCCAGAAAATGTATTTCTATTTTACCCACGTAGAGTAAATATCTTATAGGATGTTCAGGATCTGTTTTTGAAACATTTCCACACACCACAACTGTGGCCATGCACTCATATCCATGAATTAAGGTTAATGAAGGTCAGCAAAGAAAGAGACAGATGCAAAACCAATTTGACTTATTTGTAAAGTCTATTTATTAAACCAGAGGTAAAGAGCAAAAAAGATGCTATATGTTTGAAATAATTAATAAAAATTGCGATTTTTACTCCCTGGAACAAATTTCAAAAAAGAACCTATTTACAAAAAACAGTATAACATGGTTAGTATGATGGTTAATACGGAGTATGTCTCCCGGACGATGCAATACAGGCCTTACAATGCCTAGGCATGCTGAGTATGATATTATCAATCTGATCTTGGGGAATATTACACCACTCATCAAGCACAATGCCGTCTGAAGTTCCGGTAGACAGGTGGGAGGGAGTTGACGGGCTGCAATTCGTCGGCCAAGCATATCCCACACATGCTCTATTGGATTCAAGTCCAGTGAGTATGCTGGCCAATCCATACGGGTGATATCCTCCGATTGAAGACATTCGTCTACAATGTTTGCATGGTGAGGACGGGCGTTGTCATCCATAAACAGAAATTCAGCACCCATGGCGCCCTGAAACAAACGTACATGTTGTTCCAGAATGACATCCCGATAGATGTGGCATATGATCGTTACACTCTGAACTTGCAGGTCAGTTCTGGAACCAAGAATAATTCCTCCCCAAACCAGCCATCCCGCACCACCTTAACGGTGTCGTTCAATGGTGTTCTCTTGGTGGTAACGGGTACCTGGCGTTCTCCATATTAAAGTCAGACGAATCAGACTGAAAACTAAACCTGGGCTCGTCGGAGAGAAAACATCACACAATACCACTGTTGTGGTGTCCACAATGCATGCTCTCTACTCCAGGTTAATCGCAGGCGACAGCGAATTGCGGTAATTGGAACACAGTTGACAAGCCTACGAGCATATAGACCAATGTGCCCTAAGCGTCTGTACACGGTCTGCCTTGAAACTGTCGTACCGGTAGCTGACGAGACAGGTCTGATGCTATGCTCCATATGTTTCTTTTGGCAGTAACTGCCAAATACCGGTCCTTATTCGGCGTTGTAACTCGGGGGCAACCGGTGCTGTAACATCTACTTACATTACCATCATCTTGGAATCGTTGCCAAAGCAAATGACACTCTGGGTGATTCCAAGTTCCTCGGATACTTCTAGTTGGGTATGTCCACATTCCAGTCGTCCAATAATTCTTCCACGTAAAAAATCATCCAAATGCTTCCGTTGTGCCATAACTATGCGGTTATTGCACTGAAAGACTTTTAAAGCGCTTGTGAACAATTTTACTTCTTTGCTACCATTCCTTATATACCCCTCTCTTGCACTCTCGTCATTGTGACGTACTATCAGCGCCATCTGGTGGTTTTTTGTAATTTGCCTATTCTTCTTCAAGATCTGTATGATAATTCTGCAGGTGAAATTTTTATTTTAGTGGGATTTCTGTGTGATTCTGAATTATCCTTAATTTATGGACATGAGTGTAAATGACTGTGTGTGGACATGCATATTTTGTAGTGGAAAGATTCTGCTGAAAAAATAGATTCAAAATATTCATTTTCAATGGCATTGCAATCCTACCAATTCAAATACTTTGAAAATGGAAAGGTAATTAAAGTTGTAATGGAAAAGTTTTTTTGAAATGAGAACATTTCCTCTATCTCTAACACATTGCTAGGTTTCTTAAAGATAGACTATTTTTCAAAGAATATCAATTGGCCGCAAAGTCAGGGTCGCGCGTTGTAGAGGGGTTTAAGTCCTCCCAATGGCAAGTTTGGACAGTTCAGGTGACTCAAAATCATGAGATTCGTAACTTTACATTAATATACAATGAATCAAACGACTCAATCTGTTTTAGGAAGTATCAAGTACTTCCTAAATATATAATTAAAGTATATAACAGCTCTGAATTGGCGTACCTTTATATACTAGAAATGTTTTCAGAAAAAATATTATTGTTTAGAGAAATGAAGCAAATTGTCAGCTTAACTGATTAACTGGTTGTTTATTAACTTCTCTTTTGAAGTAAACACGCATGGTCATGAATTCGAGTCCTGGTGCCACTGAAGATCCGCCGTGTAGAGGGGACCGATGCACATTAAATCTGTAGAGACTCAATGTCCTCCCGTTGATCTGGTGTAACAGTTAGGGGAGGGGGTACCAGCTCAGGTGTCGTGTCTGTGTAGAGTGCGACAGTAAAAAAACTCAATTTCGAGTATCAGTTCGTGTATCCTCACTTGAGTACAGACAAAATGACGCCTCTGTCTATTTTGGAAATTAATAAACTATTTTAAAATATCGCTTTTTTTAAATAAAATGAATAAAACCGAATTTTTTTATTGTTCCGTTCTGATTAACAAGTAGAAATATATAAATACATTCCTAAGGAAATACATAAATACCTAAGGAAGTATATAAATACATTCCTATTCCAAAGAACCAATTGAATCTATAGTTACAGTATATATATAAAATGAGTAGAGTACATAAGGTGAACTATAGATAAAATTATGTATTTCGAAAACCTTTGGACCAAAATGTGTTTTTGTACGGTGGTTGTCGAGGAGACGGAAAAAGCGCATTTTTTTTCTGTCACTCTTTGTAAAATTCCCTAACTGCGCAGTACTTTAACCACCATCATGTAACCAAGAACTATCACTGAACGCCAAGCTAACGTGAGAACTTTTGAGTCTCGACAAATTGAACGTACTCAAGTCGTTCTACGCGCGGGGGTTAGAGTAGTGCTAAGATTTGAATTGATGGTTCGAGTTCGTATCCATGACCACTAAGCCACAGTAAAATTCAGGAAATATGGAACGTTTCCAGCAAGTAGTTTTCAAGTATATTAGATAAAGCTGAGATTATTATTAAGCTGTAAATGTTAAGTCCTATTTCCGTCAGTGCTGTTTTGAAATTTTCTTTTCTGATAAGACTTTGTAGCGGTATCTGAATAAGCTAGTAACAGCCTACGGACAGAGGTGATCACTTTTGTTTAGTGGATATGTTACTAGGCTACGAACCCGAAGGTCTCGGGTTCTAACCACTACATTGGTGACCTTGACTGAATTAAGGAAACGCAACTTTCTGAGCTGTCGTGACGCCATCTACCGCAAGCAAGAAAAATAAAATAAATAATTATAAATAATAATAATAATAAAATAAATAAACACGTTCTCTCCATAACGAAAAAAAGTCGTTCGCCTATCCACCGACTCACTGGCGGTAGAGTAGTACAGCGGTATCTAAATAAGCTAGTAACAGCCTCCGGACAGTGGTGATCACTTTTGTTTAGTAGGTATGTTGCTAGGCTGCAAACCCGAAGGTCCCGGGTGCTAACCACTACAACTTCTTCTCCACTATAATGTTAGATCGCATTTTTCAATGATCCCTCGTCAAAAGTTGTTCGAGTACGAAACTCTCGATTCACTTAGGGATTATCCCTTTTTCAAACATCTGGATAACTTCCCACAGGAGAAATGCTTCAGAAATCAAAGAGATGCTGACAGGACATTCAATGAGTTGGAACTGAATGATACTGACATAAAAACACTTTTTTCCCATATTCAAAAGTGGTTGAAACTAATGGTTTTTATTTTAATTAATAGTTTGTTCTATAAAAAGATTTACCTATTTAAAATCCTATTTACCTATTCAAGCACATTTCATTTTAAAATCAGTTGAATGAGTTAATTTCACATTTTTTTTGCAATTTTTTGCCTTTATTTCATATTGTTATAAAGCTTTCGTTCACGCATGCGTGTTGACGGAACCATCCCAGGGGAAGACGAAATTTGGGTCGGGGAAAATTATCGGTTCAAGGCGGGCCGCAAAAAAACTTTTTGTGGGTCGCATATTTTACCCACCCCCTCTTGATGAATTTGCTAAAAATCTCTTTTATTCGAAGATTCATCTATGCCTTATTCGGGATTCAAGCCCGAGAACACTCAATTACAAGGCGAGTCTCATAATCACCATACTTGGTGGGGCGGCGCTTGCACGCGTTGGAGCATCAAAAGTCAGTCACGCGAGCGTTTCGGGGTGGGGAATGAGAATCTGAAATTGAATTTTAGTAGTTCCGATAACTTTGCCGGATAATGCCAGACGACCGTAATACTCGCAGACAGCCTAACACCTACGTAGGGACGAAAAAGAAGTCCTGCACGTATCTCAATCCAATTCAAGATAATCCTATAACTACGTCAAATAATGCCACACGCGCGCGAACGTATTTTACGCAAACCATGGCAAGAGTTTGCAATAAAATTCTTGGAGTGTGAGAAGTACTTTCCTGGTGTGGTGTTTTTCTGGGTGGGGAACAAGAATCTGAAATCAGATTTTAGAAACTCCCGTAACTTTGCCGGATTATGCCGGACGACCGTAATGCCACTTCAGGGAGTAGTTGTTTCTCAAGGAGGGGAACTAGACTCTGGATTCGAGTTCCCATAATTTTTCTGGGTATTGCCGGAATGAAATGGAATGGCCCCACCTCCTGTAGATTTTCACTCCCACCTCCTTGATTGCTGGCGATTGCAATAGGTAATTGCATTGGCCATTGCATCTTCAAGCATTGTTGTCACTTTGTTAGATGGCGGACAAACTACAAGCTGCCATTAGATACTCATAAGATACCAGATGCAATGTGCACCATTGAAAAAAAAGCGTATTGGTTACAGTATTGCAATGTGCACTATTGAAAAAAAGCGTATTGGCTACAGTATTGCAATGTGCACCATTGAAAAAAAGCGTATTAGCTACAGTATTGCAATGTGCACCATTGAAAAAAAGCGTATTGGCTACAGTATTGCAATGTGCACCATTGAAAAAAAAGCGGATTGGCTACAGTATTGCAAAGGAGTTGAACTATAATCAAGGATAAGTGTATCATGGACCATAAACATTCACTCAAAGCATTACATAGAACTTTGCAAGATTTAAACGGCAACGAGAAAATATTCAGTGTTGCTGTCGTACTACTGGTAATGTCTGTCGGAAATCACCAGATTTCCGACAGACATTACCAGTCATTCCGCACTCCACTTTTGCTGAAGAGATTAACGCATAGTTAAAACAATCCTTTTTATGGGGAAACACTACAATTGACCATAAATACATTTTCAATATGATCAATTGGAGCAAATATTTTCTAACCAACTGCTGGATATTGGAAACGCTTAAGTAGAACTTCATCCCAATGCATAATTCTGAACTATTGTTCAGATAAAAAGATACTTCCCGCATGTACTGTAAAATTATCTAGATAATTATTGGTTCTGTTACTCAATCAGAAAAAAAAATGTTGATATAAACTTCCAGATACAGAGTTGTTGCTAGGTGATCCAATGTCTTTTAAACCAATCGACACTATTGTTGATGTAAACAAAACCATAAATTTTCCAACTTTGAATTCTCTAGATATATCAAGAATGTGTGTGTGTGTGCCACCACACAATCTCTCGCTGAAGATTGGTTCATTGGTTATTCGGCTGCGTAACTTAAATCCATCTAGATTATGCAACGCTACTCGTTTGATCATCAAAAGAGTTAGCGGCAAACATTTTGAGTATAAAGTTTAAATTAGAAATCGCGTTTCTGTTGCCACAGAATCTGCTACAACGTATTCCACTGACACTATTAGATTAACCAATTCTATTCAAAAGGCTTCGATTCCCAATTCGTTTGGTTTTCAGGATGACTAAAAATGAATCTCAAAGCCCAACAATATTCATTTGATTCTTCCATGTTTCTGGAATAGGCAAATGTATGTTGCATGCTCACGAGTGGGGGAACCATTGAATCTATTTGAGTTAGCAAAAGTCGAGTTGCAAAAAAATATTTTGCACCAGATAGTGATTAGTTATATTAAAATGTA
Source organism: Trichonephila clavipes (assembly GCA_019973935.1). Taxonomy (NCBI): domain Eukaryota; kingdom Metazoa; phylum Arthropoda; class Arachnida; order Araneae; family Nephilidae; genus Trichonephila; species Trichonephila clavipes. The sequence continues at coordinate 70,178 of BMAU01001113.1, forward strand.
TTGTTGTACTTTAAAATGATAAAAATAATATAATATTAAAAATTGCAAAAAATCAACGTTATTCATTTTATAAAATTAAATCTTCATATATATAGTTTAATTCTCTACAAACAAGAGGTAAACATCCATCCATCACATTCGAAAAACACATACACAGTAGGAAAATCACACAATGAAGGACACATGAGCAACCGAGATTAAAAATCACAAAATAGATGCTGTAGTATTATAAACATTGCTGACTTAGGACAGCTAATATATAAAATAATTTATATAAAAGTGGGGATGAACATGTTTTCTGGCCAGACAACCTTCCCCCTTTATGTAAATAGTACTAAGAAAAACCCTATTGAAAGTAATGGGTAGGAAAATCTAAATCCATTACAATTTAGAGGTAACTTACCTAAAATTGCATTTAAAAATGAAGAGCCCACGCTAAACTTGAGTGCAATAAATAAGTTATTGCCAGATTCTGGACCCTAATGCAGATTCATAGCAAGTGAATGACTGAAATGTTGCATTTATATATATACATATACTGCTGGTCACCGTAAAAACAACACCAAGAAAAACAAGAGATAGCACAACAAAATTTATTTTGTAAGTAACATGTTGACCAAGTACACCAAATGATTCAATTCATAGACTTCTTTGAGGTGTGGTTCCTGCCAGAATCAGTATCCAGAGTAGCCGCCATTGTTGGAGATCACCGCTGCCACACGCCTCGGCAGTGATTCAAAGAGACTTTGGATTAGTTCTTGGGTTACAGCAGACCAAGCAGCTTCCACACGTTGCCAAAGTTGATCTGGTGTGGCAGCTGGGGGTGTAATCTGGTTCAATCATTAAGCAACTATGGACCTCATGTTTTCTATCGCCGAAAGATCCGGAGAGGGAAGCCGGCAAGTGAAGTAATTCAATCTGGTGATTGACGAAGAACCTTTGGACAATGCGTAGCACGTGTGGTTGAGCATTATCCTATTGAAATATGGCTGTGGCCAAGCTCTGAAGGCAAGGAAGGACAACTGGTTCCAACACCTCGGAGTAGCGCCGGCTGTTTAAAGTACCGGCAATGCGTACTAAAGTGCGAGAGGGATATCCAATACCACCCCAAACCATAATACTCGGTGCAGGACCAGTGTGGCGATACATAACGTAGCTGTTCAGCATCCTCTCTCCACGGTGTTTCTAGTCTCGAATCCGACCATCGTGGTGTTGCAGACCGATGCGTGACTCGCCAATACAGACAACTTCATTCCATTCTGCCGCCCACATCCTTCTTTCATCACACCATTGGCTTCTGTGGTTCTGCGTCAAGGGTAGACCAAGCAATGCGCGTCTTGCGGACATACCACTCTGCTGTAAACGGCGTCGAATGGTACACGCAGACACTGAATGATGCGTTACAGACTCAATGTGCTGTGCTATGGTTCGCGATGTGACTGAGCAATCCGTCACTGCCATGCGCACATTGTTCCTGTCCTCACGTGAAGTGAGGCACTGAGGTGGATGCGATCGACCACGTCGTACCCTCCTGCATCCCATGGTCACATATCCGCATTACAGTTGCTTGATTTCGTTCAACACGACTACCGATTTCCCTGAAAGATATTCCACAATCTCGGTAGGCCACTATCCTTCCTCTGTCGAACTCGGATACTTGATCAAAAGCTGACCGCTGTTTTCTACGAGACATAACTGATCGTTTTTTGAAAAAACCGCAAGAAAAACACAATTGCCGAACTTGAAATCGTCGAAATCTCCAAGCTTTGAGGTGGTGCCACAGGCACGCGTGATGTGTGTCTGCGCTGAAATTCTAATCATTTGCATATCTCACCTCCGCATATGCATGTTGTAAATTTCATGTTATTTGCATGCTTCCCTCAGGGAGTTGCATTTACGGTGGCCAACAGTGTATATATTAAGCTAGGCTAGCTGTTAGGCTTGTTTTTTAACAGTATATACTACAGAAATGACGAACACAGTAGATAGTGACAAAGTTTTGAATGTCGGTCATTGCAGAGATTCAACGAGACCTTTAATACACATATAATACTAGAGTATTCTGGAATAAGGAATACTTAAAGAATTCTAAATAAAAAAGATTTCTTTTTGTATTGCAATAATGTTTCAAATAACTCTAATGCTTAGAAATGTAATATATACTTAGATAAGCTTGAAATTAGTAAATTTGCCAATAATAAAATTCCTTTTTACAAAAGATGTGGCGTCATAAGATGTAAAACTTGTTAAATGATCCATAATGATCAAATAAAAGAGGATTCTAAATTTACCCTCTGTAAGACATATAACTATATTTACTTATTGACATGTAATAAATGCCAATTTAAATATATTGGACAGACCTATAATAAAATTAATATTAGAATTAATCAACATAGGTCAGATACTAAATACTTCAATAGTATTAAAAATTCAAATAAAATAGAATACGACACTTTAGTACACATGGTTTCAAACATGTTTCATTGAATATTGTTAAAATTGTTCCAGATATTAAAGAAAGATTATGTTGGGAAAATTACTATAATAAATATTATAATGCAGTTTATCCTTATGGAATAAATGTATTATACTAAGAAAAAAATATTCTAAATGCAACTAAACAAAATTTTAAAGATAATTATTACAATAATGAGATTAATAAAATAACTAATAAAAAAAAAAATAGAGGGACTAGAACTAAAAGATTAAGTAGAGACAAAAAAGTACTTACCGATAATATTATAGATATTTGTAATAGCTTTGATAACAATTTTAACATAAAACACACACACATTAAATCTTTTATGTTTGGACTCAGTAAAACAGAATTATGTATTACAGAGGATGTATTTATTTCACATAAAATTAAAGATTGCTGTGCTTTGCATATTATAAAGGACATTCACAAATTTTTGAAATATAAACATTACATAAAAGTTAATGTAAATAAAGATTATCAAAAAGAATATACACTTTTATATATGAATAAAAATCATACGATAATATTAATTTTTCTGGCATTTTTAAAAACATAAGTCATCTTTTTCCCAATATAAAATATTACTATTAAAAAACATTTAAATACAATAAAAAATAGGTAGATCAATTTTTAACTATAATGTGCCGTTAAAGCAAGAAAATTTAATATGTAAAATGTAATGAACTTAAATAATTCATAGATAAACATCAGAAGCATGTTGTTACTGGTGACCTCAATATTGTAAAAGACAATAATCTTAGAAACATAACGAATAAAGGTACTGGTTTTAGATAAAGGATTTCGAATAATAATAAAATTATATATAAAAAATCACTCATACACTGCTGGCCACCGTAAGTGCAACATCCTGAAAGAAGCATGCAAATAACATGAAATTTACAACATGCTTTAGCGGAGGTGAGATAGGCAAATGATTAGAATTTCAGCGCAGACTCACATCACGCGCGCCCGTGGTGTCACCTCAAAACGCTGTTTAAGGCTTGGAGATTTCGACGATTTCAAGTTCGGCAATTGTGTATTTCTTGTGGTTTTTTTCAAAAAACGATCAGTTATGTCTCGTAGAAAAGAGCGATCAGCTTTTGATCAAGTATCCGAGTTCGACAGAGGAAGGATAGTGGCCTACCGAGATTGTGGAATATCTTTCAGGGAAATCGGTAGTCGTGTTGGACGAAATAAAGCAACTGTAATGCAGATATGTGACCGTTAGATGCAGGAGGGTACGACGTGGTCGATCGCATCCACCTCAGTGCCCCACTTCACGTGAGGACAGGAACAATGTGCTCATGGCAGTGACGGATCGCTCAGTCACATCGCAAACCAAAGCACAGCACATTGAGTCTGTAACGCATCATTTAGTGTTTGCACGTATCATTCGACGCCGTTTACAGCAGAGTGGTATGTCCGCAAGACGTGCATTGCTTGGTCTACCCTTGACGCAGAACCACAGAAGCCAATGGTGTGATGAAAGAAGGATGTGGGCGGCAGAATAAAATGAAGTTGTCTGTATTGGCGAGTCACGCATCGGTCTGCAACACCACGATGGTCGGATTCGAGACTAGAAACACCGTGGAGAGAGGATGCTGAACAGCTACGTTATGTATCGCCACACTGGTCCTGCACCGAGTATTATGGTTTGGGGTGGTATTGGATATCCCTCTCGCACTTTAGTACGCATTGCCGGTACTTTAAACAGCCGGCGCTACTCCGAGGTGTTGGAACCAGTTGTCCTTCCTTACCTTCAGAGCTTGGCCACAGCCATATTTCAATAGGATAATGCGCAACCACACGTGCTACGCATTGTCCAAATGTTCCTCGTCAATCACCAGATTAAGTTACTTCCCTGGCTGGTTCGCTCTCCAGATCTTTCACCGATAGAAAACATGTTGTCCATGGTTGCTCAGCGATTGTGACCCAGATTATACTCCCACAGCTGTGTCCCACTAGAACAACTTTGGCAACGTGTGGAATCTGCTTGGTCTGCTGTACCCCAAGAACACATCCAAAGTCTCTTTGAATCAATGCCGAGGCGTGTGGCAGCGGTGATCTCCAACAATGGCGGCTACTCTTGCTACTGATTCTGGCAGGAAACACACTTCCAAGAAGTCTATAAATTTAATCATTTGATACATGGTCAACATGTTATCTACAAAATAAATTTTTTTGTGCTATCTCTTGGCTTTCTTGGTGTTGCATTTATGGTAGAGGTACTATAGAGGCATTCATAGAATTCAAATATAATATTACACATTATCTTAATAAATATAACTTTGGTACACAGATAATAAAATCTTTTTCAATGATATTAAATATCAGATTAAAAAATTTCAAAATAAATTTATTATAGCTTATGTTGATAAAGTGCCAGGAAATTTTACCTTCATATGTAAATACTATTATAATTTAAAATGATCAACAAATATTTTGTGAATAATGAAGCTATTATTAAGTCATCAGTTTTTGATAGAGAAATAAGTAGTCGAATTTTGGCTTTCATAAACAAATAAGAATTCAAACTAATAATAATTTTAAATATTCACATATATTTCTCACTACCAAATTTCATGAGGACCCAGCCAAATTCAGGACAGTTACAAATGGATTTAATACATATATTAGCAAAACAGGCAAAATTCTCCATGAGAGAGAGAGAGAGAGAGAGAGAGAGAGAAATATTACATGATACATTAAATAATCTTAAATCCACAGCCATACTTAAAAATAGTAAATCGCTTTTTGAACAAATGAAAGATAAAAAGATTTATTCAGTCTATAGTTTAGATTTTGAAGATCTTTTTAACTCTATTAATATTGATTATATGATTAATATACTTGTAAATTAACATAAAGATAATTTATTTAATAATGTTAATTATGATAGATTTAGTTCACTAGTTAGATTTGTACTTTAAGAGATTTATATATATTATAATGATAACTATTATCTGCAGATAAAGGGTTTGCCACAAGGTGGTCTTGCGAGCAACTGTTTTGCCAATTTATACTTACATTATTTTGAAAGTAGTTACATTAATAATTATAAATATTATATTTATCATTATATAGATGACATAATCATTTTTGGCAAGCAAGTCAATTTTATACCTCACACTAATTTTTATCCACAATATCTTAATTTAATACAGACAAATAGTAACAAAAATGAAGCAAATTTTTTTGATATACATATCCAATTAAAAGATAATGTAATGGTTTCTAATATTTATGATAAAAGAGAAGAATTTAATTTCAATATTATAAAAGTTCCTCATTGGAGATTAATGTACATGTTTCTATATTCAGCAACGCAATAAATTTCTAGTATCAAACAATCAGAAATAATAAATAACTATAAACATTTTACTAAATATGGCTTAAATCAGAAATGCCCAATTAATTTTATTAATAGTTATATGAAAAAAGCTATTCGAAATGGTAAGGATTAAAAATTCTTAGATTAATAATAGCTTAAAACTATTAATATTCATATTTCCTAGTTATAATTACCTCCATATTCTAATATTAGATAAAATTACTTATTATTATTTAATTCATATATACTATACACTGGTGTGCAAAAATTAAGGACGAAGTCGAAAAATTAAAATATCAGCTGAACGAAGAGGCGGAGTGGACAGAAAGACCAATCAGGAGATTAAGTAAGGTGATGTACGGTAGCACATGCGCAGATATGCAGGTAGACGTAATGGGGGAGTGTCTGAGTAATATAAAGCATGTTGTCGGTGTAAGATCAGTATTTCTGGCAAAGAGATTGCATACCGTATAGCAGTTAAAATCACACCGAGTTGCTGCCTCAGCGAGAAATGGTGAATAATCAATCTGTTAGACGACATCTGGATGCTTTTACCCGAGGTCGAATCATTGGGAAGTTGGAGGAAGGCCGCAGTGTGACAAGCGTGTCTGCATAGTTCGGAATTGCTCCAGCATCGTTTCACGACTTTGGAGACAATTTCAAACTACAGGAACAGCTATCCGGGGGTTCAGTAGTGGTCGTCCACGAGGAACCACACCCGCAGATGACCGGTACATTGTCTTACAGGCCAGAAGGAACAGGCTGAAGACAGCGGGAGAAATCGCTAGACACACGACACAGGCGACTGGACGACCGATATCGCGTTTTACCGTGGCCAGAAGACTGCACGGTGGTGGTCTGTTTGCACGACACCCTGTACGGTGTGTACCTTTAACGCCGGCCCATCGGAGAAGGCGTTCTCTGTGGTGCCGGGATCACCGGAATTGGAGAGACAGTGAATGGGGACGAGTACTCTTTACAGATGAGAGCAGATTCAGTTTGAGTAGCGATTCTCATCGCATACTCATCTGAAGAGAGCGGGGAAGCCGCAATCATCCCTCGAACATCATTGAAAGGGACAGGTATGGAGGTCGCGGTGTTCTCGTTTGGGGAGGCATCATGCTTGGTAGTCGTACAGACCTTCACATCTTCGACGCAGGTTCAGTCAACGGGACCCGTTATTGTAACGAGATTCTTCTTCCATATGTTCGTCTTTTTAGAGGCACTATGGGTCTGCAGTTCCTTTTCATGGACGACAATGCACAATGTCATCGCACAGTAGCTGTCGAACAGCTCTTAGAGAGTGAGGATATTGAACGTATGGATTGGCCGGCACGATCTCCGGATCTCAATCCCATCGAGCATGTATGGGATTTTCTAGGCAGACGCTTGGCAGCTCGTACCTTACCACCAGTAACGATTCGGGAGCTTCGATTGGCGCTGCAAGACGAATGGGCAGCAATGCTTCAACAACTCATTGACACCCTCATTCTCAGCATGGGCAGACGCTGTGAAACCTGCCTAGCAGTCAGGGGAGATCATATCCCCTACTAAAGACCGGATGTTTTTGCTGGACACCCATCACATGGATGTTTCGGCCTTCAGTCGCATTGCGCCCGTGCTACTTTTTCAATCAAGCTTCTTTTATCCCTCTGATTTCTCTTTTAGTAAGTGTTGCTTACATATTACACATGTCCTTACGTATTGGGGATCTTACGGTATTAAATGTGTTGATTTGGAAAGCTTTTGTACAAAGTTATATTGAAAAAACCGTCTCGTCCTTAATTTTTGCACACCAGTGTAGTGTCACTAAAGTCGTAGTAAATAATTTGTAACTCTCTTTTTAATTTTTATTTCTATTCTTTCTATGCTTTTGTCAAGTGCTACATTTCAGCTATTCACATGCTTTCAATCTGCATTTGGGTCCAGAATCTGACAATAACTCAGTTATTGCACTCAGATTTAGCGTGGGCTCTGCATTCTTAATTGCAATTTTTAGGTAAGTTACCTCTATCTTGTAATGAATTTGGATATTACTATCCATTACTTTCAATAAGTTTTTATTCAGTATTATTTACATAAAGGGGGAAGGTTGGCTGGCCAGAAAACATGTTCAACCCAACTTTTATATATAAAAAATTTATATATTAGCTGTCCTAAGTCAGCAATGTTTATAATACTGCAGCATCTATTTTATAATTTTTAATCTCGGTTGCTATGTGTCTTTCATTGTGTGATTTTCCTACTGTGTATGTTTTTTTTGAATGTGATGGATGGATGTTTATTTCTTGTTTGTTGAGAATTAGACTATATATATATATATATATATATATATATATATATATATGTATATAGTATCAGAGGAGTGCTTTTTTGTAAAGATCAGTGATTTACTGCAGTACCCTTTTTTTCCTTTCGACTTAAGGGTTATTTATTTGATCAATATTACGGGACCGTGGTAGCCTATTGACCAAGGAACTCATAACATGTATTTGGCGTGTCATGAGTTTGATCCTAGTGCCGCTGTGTAGAGGTGGTTAACGCTAAATCTGTTTAAGCTGAAACATCCTTCCGTTGGTGGGGTGTGGTAGTAATGAGAGTAACCGCCTTTGTACAGCTTTGCAGTGCGACTTGAATATCATTCTCATTGTCTCTCCGGTACAAGGACTGGCCACGAACTGGTGGCCGTGACCACTTGGATACTGCGGCCCCATAATTTTCTCTCAAGTCCTTGAATTGCGGAAGGAACATATTTATTACCACTGGGCTTGAAGACAAATCCGAGGATGAAGTGGGCTTCAATATTGAACATTTTTCTGATATTATATATAGTATGTTTAGATGGAATTTCATTTTTTATCTTCTCAATAATTTTTCAATTCTTTCAATGCATAAAAATTATCTTATTACTTTAGCAAGATGCTTCGTGTCAACAACCTTGCTGTTAATTTTAAGTAGTTTTATTTTGTAAATTATTCTCTTCAAAGCCTGGTTCCGCCATGCTTCTGAATTACAAAGGAAAATCTTAAGGATTTAAAAAAATTTACTATCAAAATATTTTTTGAAAATTTTTTGTTTCTTCATTAACTTTGTTAGAAAACTTAAAAAGGAACTTGAAACTATCTTTACAGTATTCGAATCATATACTAATTAATCTACAATTTTGTGATGTTACTTGGTGAATATTTGTTATAGGGAAGTAAAAAAAAACAGCGAGAAGTATATATATATATATAAAAGAATGTTTTTGCTTAGTAAAAAATTGGGACACGTGTATAAGTTTGAACACTTTTATTGTCCTTGGCATATTGTAAAAGTCTTATATAATTTGTAATCATGGGAAAAAGTAAAATATTTATGATCAGTGATCTAACTAAAGTGCGCACCCTACTAACACTGCTTTAGAATGCCTGTGTTAGCGATTAATGAGATTCAATTGTTGGAACATTTGGATTTAAGCAACGATCTGCTGTAATACAGGATTTACTGATATAAAGCAATCGACACATCGAAGCCCCATTTCCATTGAAGGATGGACTCCAATGGAAAAGGATTTGAAAACAACTGAACCAAGTAAACTCCTGATGAAACAGGACATTGTAGTTGAACAAACCAAGAGGAAATTGACTAATGAAAAAAGAAACAAATTTTATAAAAATCTTTGCGAAATCAATCAAATGATTCATTTCACTCTTTTCTTTATAGACACAGAATTTTAAGTCTTTAAAAATTCAAGTATTCCTTTCAAAAATAAGGGAACAAAAAAATTCATTGATTATAAGAAAATTCCAATTCTTTTTAATGCAACTATCTTTTGAAATGGGAGAACTAAAGGTATTTTTTAAATATATACATAGTTTTTCAGTACCAATTTTTCTTCAATGTGTCTTCAATTGGCAGTTAAAACACTATTAAGTTATTTACCCTTCGTTCTCAATACGAAATTAATTTAAAAATGACATAAATAGGCAATTTGGATGATGAAAATTAACTGTAATATATTTTTACAATGAACTTCTATTAGCAACTACATGTTACGCTATTTTAAAACACATTTCTTCTTAAAGAAACTAATAAACAAGTATAAAAAAGAAACGCATTGCATTGAAACAGACTGAAATACAGAATATAGTAGAATCCTTTTTCGTGTGGTCCTTTTTTTATGCGATTTTATTTTTGTGCGATTTTTTTCTGTAAATCTTTTTTTATGCGGTGTATGAATCTTAACGGCTTTGGTGCCACTGTAATGCTTTCTATCAATGCACTAGTGGTGTAATGGAGAATGTCTCCCCATACTCCTGCAAAGTTAGGTTTTGCCTCTAATATCTTATAAATTAGGTAAATACGTACTTGACACCAGTCATGCCTTGGGCCCTCTAGAGGGATGTACGTTGTGCCACTGCAATGTACATATGTACACTTCAAGACAATATTTTCATTTGTTATCAACAGTCTCCCGACAATGCACGCGTTCAGTTGATTTCTCTCAAATCGCCAACAGCCCGCGTTTGATTGAAGATGAAACTTTCAATGACTGTGGCATTATCAATTATTTGATAGATTGTGTAGACGGACAAGAAGAACCGGATTCTTTGAGAGCGGATAAAATCTATGCAGGGATACAGTTTTCCAACAAATTGGGAACGGATTTTCTTAAAATAGATACCAATTCCAAAAGGAGTATGAAATCTCAAAAAGAGCTTCAATCACTCATATCTAATTATCGTGACATTTACAAGCAACTGTCCAACCGACCTTCTTAGCAAAAACTAATCTCTTACTTTATGGTGCCAAAAAATAAATCAATTCAAATTTTCTGGAATATTTCGATGAATTTGCTTGTTATGTGCAAAAATTTATGACATTTTCGAATATTTTTTTGTGCGGTCCCTATCTACCTCATAAAACAGGTTCTACTGTACTTCTTTTGCCTTCAGTTCAAAAAGAAAACTTAAAATTCATTTAAAAAAAGGTAAAAAAACTATTCAGATTTTAAAAAGTTTATATTTATTTCACTATTTGGATATATTAAACGTAGAGTCGGTTTCATTTTTTATACATTAAAGCTGGAAAGTTATATTTATGTTTCTTTTTGGATATTTAAAGAAATTTTAATGCTCTTCGGATTAGTAAACGACTCTCTGTATCGGTGAGGCAGTAAAAAAATGTAAATATTGCCCAAAAAAAGATTGGATCTTAATCTTCCAAATTATTATGCCGTGTAGGGGAGCGATGCACGTTAAATCTGTTGAGAGTTCAGGCGTCCTCCCGTTGGTGTGGTGTAGTAGTTAGGAGAGGGGTGCCAGCTCAGGTGTTGTCCACGTCACTTGACCATGGGTCAAAATTACGTGGCCCGGCGCCAAAAGCCCTCGTGTAGCTGAACAGTGCGACGTTAATATTCACTCACTCCAAATTATTATTAGAAAGTAATGGCTATAACAGGGGTGGCGAAACTTTACGGATCTACGTGCCATTTTTTCTAAAGAAGTGTTTAATGAGGTACAGACGTGCCACCAAATAATTTTGACTTGTGATTATAGGGAAAATAATAAAACTAAATACAAACAAAAAAGGAGAGGGCACGACTAAGGAAATTCATTTGGGGTCGAGACTTGGTGTAATAGTAGTACTTCTTTAAGATGTTCAACCCTCAATGTAATTCCGCTGAATGGCCAGTCAATTCGGAGAAAATAGCCTTCGTAATTCATGCTTAGCTTTTATATAATTAAGTTTAAATTTGCTCCAACGATTCCGCAGCTTGATTGGTATATCGTCTGCATACTATGCGCGAAGTTAGGGTTCAATTTATCGATCTACTTTTTCTTTTCATTTCATTTTCATTATTTTTAAAATTAAATAAATTTATTTATGAAAGGTTTATTAAATATTAAATGATATTTTATGCAATTATTTTACATTTTATAAGGTAAAAAAATAATAATAAATAATTTAAATAATTAATTTAAAATATTTAGAATTATTATTAATTAAAAATATTTAAAATTATTATTAATTAAAGATACTTAAAATTATTGTTAATTAAAATATTTAAAATAATTATTAATTAAAATCAATCAATTAATTAATTATTAAGTTATTAATTATTTATTATTAAAATGTTATTTATTATTGAAATCATTATTAATTTATTATTTAAATTATTTAAATAAATTTATTTAAAAAAAGGACTTAAAAATTATAAAAAAGATATATTTTTTATTATACTAATTATAAAATAATTAATTTAATAATAATAATATACCTTATAAATTCTTACGTATAATATTTCACATTATAAAAGTATTTGTAACTAATTTTTGTGTATAATATCATTTAATATTTATTATATATTTTATTGTAAATATTATTTATTAATATAAAATATATTTATAAAGTTTTCAATATAAATATTTATATAATTACTGTAATTTTTTTTTACTTTATGAAATATAAAATAATTACATAAAATATCATTAAATATAAAAAAAACCTTTCATAAACAAATTTATTTAATTTTAAAAATAATTAAATGATATAAAAGGAAAAAGTTGATCGATGAATCTAGCCCTAACCTCGCGCATAGTATGCAGACGAACCAATCAAGCTACGGAATCGTTGGAGAAACTTAATTGTATAAAAGCTAAGCATGAGTTTCGAAGGCTATTTTCTCCGAATTGACTGGCCATTTGGTGGAATTACATTGAGGGTTGAACACCCTAAAGGAATACTGATATTACACCAAGTCTCGAACCCAAGTGAATTTCCTTAGTCGTGCCCTCCCCTCGTAAGAACACAAAACTCTTTAATTACTACGAAAAAATATCTTTTGCACTGTATAATTGTAAATTTTTTAGTTATATGTAATTCAAATTAAAGGAACATTAGTGTGACTTCTGTTTTTGCAGATTGTGTGTATGTGGATGACAAATAATTTATATTAGGATTGAGTAACAGATTACTTTTAGCAGAATGCATGCTCAATAGCAGCCATCTGCCAATCGGTTTCTAAGCAATTCATTCTTTTTGATGGGGCTCACTTTTTTGACAAGAGCATTTGCGATATGTTTCGACAGGCCGTTTCACAGACCATCTTCTCAACACTACTATGCCACAACATAAAACACACCTTTGTTGTCGCCGTTACTAATAATCACATAGTTCTAGATTCAACAAATTTAAAATTCTCCGTTACACTTACTATCTTGCACTTTAATTTTTTTTTTTTTTGCTGAACTAGCCATGTTAAATAACACTTAAAAATCATAAATATAATACAAATAAACTTTAAAACACAGTTATATGTCAATGAAATCGACTATGATATGCGTAAAGAAACTTTGCAATTGTAGTCCACGACATAACTAAGGCAAAACAATAACAAATAAGTGTGTTCGCCACCCCCCCATGACCGATCACTCGCGTTTGTTCGTAATACTTCATAGGGAACTTTAGTATTTTGAAATAAAATGCAAACTATTTGGCGTGCCCAAAATATTGTGTCGCTTAATTTCCTAACAGGGAAAATATGCAGCAAATTTCAATGTTACGCGTTTTTAGTCTCACACACATTTCTTTTGAAATTACATATTTCTTCAGAAAATTTCTTTCATTAACTTTTTAAGATTTTTTGGCTTTGTTTTTATAATGAAATTCATCGTAAAAACCTAAGAAAATAAAATTTTTTTTTATCATATAAAATGCAGTTATTTTAAATTTCAGAGGGAAAAAGTTACGTTTTGATGTTTTACTCTAGGAAAAAAAAACAGTGGAGAAACTTACCAATAAACAATAGTAAAATAATTGTAAGCCCCATTCGGTCTGTAGGTGAGTCGGAAAGCACGTGGTAATGGAGGTGGAAGAAGAATGAAATGGGGGTTGATGCTATTACCTTCTCTTGAACAGCTTCTGCGAAGCGCTTGAGAGGCTCGGAGCGGAGCGAAAATCGGCCCTCTGGTGGAAAACCGCTCTCTCGGGCGCTACCTTCAATTCACTTCCCCATACTGCTAGTCAAGATATCTCTGGTGTGTGGCCAAGAGGGAGAAAATGTTCATAAAATAATATTTTTTGAGATCTACATAGATATAAATATTTATGCCAGGGAACCAGATGGAGACACTTGAAATCAGATACTGCGAACTTCAGTAGGCTTAATAAAATGCCCCTAATATAACAACTATTAACAATTTTTTTAAACTCTATTGATAAAATATATTTCTATAAAGATGTATTTTATAAATAAGGTAAATTGAGAGTGTTTTGTATGGCCACGTAAGTATTCTCTTAATATACTACGTACGATATAATCTTCGTTGATTTAAAAAAAAAATTATTATTTTAATGAATTCATTATAGTTTAATGATGACTCATCATCTGCTTTTTCTTTGAACATTAATTTGTCATTTTTTTTAGATAATCCTTTCCAAAAAGTATAAAAGAAGTCCAGCTCTGAGTTTTTGATAAAAATCTGTTTTCGCTCAAGTGGAATGTTGGGCCAGTGTTTCATACAACTCTCTAGTAATACATGGGACTGGATAACAAGTTTCTCTTTTACTAATTGCGCGCGCGTATATTTTATATAAAATATTTCCACCAAGATTCTAATAATTGGAAAAACCCAGTTTTCACGCAATGGATTTCAAAGATTTTCGTCAGAGTACAAAAGTTTTTGAATTTTAGATGGCAAAGAAAATCCAAGTTTGTCAAAATATACGAGATCAAATAATGAGTCCATGCAATTATTAACTAATGCAACAGATGGATTAAATGTTTTCAAAACAAAAAGATTCAAATACGTTAAAAGAGTGAAGTTCAGTTCAGTGCAAACACTGAAAAAGTGGAGACCTGGCTAACGCCTTATGCTCCGATAAAATTTTGATCAGTTTCTAATCCAAGATATAACACACAGTTCGTGATTGCAGTCTATCTGTAATTTGAACTATCGAGTTGTGCTTCAACTGAGATTGAAGAAAGTAGAGTATAGAGTAACTGGAATTTTAGAATCTATTGGATGATGTCAGAAATTTTTCAACTTTTTGAACATGCTCTATTGATTTACACTTCGCTATTGAGGAATAAGACCATTCGCCGTGGTTGGAGATAAAATTTTTCAAAATTTCACGCTGTGATTTGTATTTGGTACAGCTTAATATAAAATGTTCACTAGTTTCGGGTACTTTACAATCTGCACACAAAGGAGAATCTGTTAGTTTAAAAGGAAATATATATCATTTAACGGTAACTTTTTAACTCGCAACTTATTGATTAAAACTTCTGTATTTCTATTTTTTGCTGCCTGTCTGTTCCATTTTTCAAGATGAGAAATATAAAAAAAAATTTGTATGTCTCTTGCTCTTTTTCCATATTTCTTCACTTTTGATTTTGTGTTGTTTTTTAAAATAGGTATGTAGATCTTCATAAGTTATCCAAGAAATAATATTCCACGGCTCTGGAGAGGCTTTAGCTAATTTGTCAACTTCTTCATTAATCTCTATTCCCTTGTGAGCTGGTACCCAAATAAATGTAATTGATTGAGCTATTTGGAGGCACTGATGTAAAGTTGAACTTAAATTTAATATTATCGTATTGGATTTTCTATTAATATTTTGGATGCTTTTTAAAACTGATAAGCTGTCCGTCAAGATGATATAGTTTTCTGTTTCAGAAACCCAATTTTTTAATGCAGTCCATATGGCTATAGCTTCTGCTGTGAATACTGAAATCATGTTTTTCAGTATGAAATTTTGTCGAATTTTTTTCTTAGGGATTAAAATTCCTATTGATGTTTGATTAGTATTTTTGGAACCATCGGTTGCTATTATGATATTGTTATTAAATTTTGGCTGAATGTAATCATTAAACATATTTTGTACTATATCATCTGGAAGATCTTTGTTTTGAAATGGTAGTTCATGAGTATATATATTTATTTTGCGATTATCGTAGATTGGGGGAGGAGGGATCCATTGAAGAATATCTACTTTAGAGATGCATAATTCTTGGAGAAGGTTGATCGTCTTTTGAAAAATACTGATCTCTTTTTCTCTATATTTATAAAAATTACTATCTATATTCCAAAATAACCTTGCGTTCGGTGACCAGTCTTTTAATGCTATTTGCTTGGTTATAAATTTTTGGCAAAGATAATTATGGCGAGAATTAATATTTCCATTCATAGACTCTGCTCTTAATAAATCCAACGGGGTATTTCTTGGGAGACCTAGGGCTAACCGTAAGGCAGCATTATAAATCGGTTCTAGTTTTTGTCTGTTGCTATTGCTAGAAAAGGAAAATAGTTGACTTCCATAGTCAAAGATAGAACGGATTGTGGCATTAATAATATTTAAAAGATGATCAGATCTTGTTCCTATTTTCGGAGAAGATAAGGCTTTAATTGCATTTAAATATTTGAATCCTTTTTGACGTAGGTAATTAATATGATTTTTCCAGGTGGTATTGGGGTCGAAGATGATACCCAGGATTTTCAGACTCTTCACTTCGGGAATAGGTTTGTCGCATATTTTAAGTAATGGAGGTATTGAGCTTCTTTTTCTGGAAAAGTTGAGTAGACTGCTTTTTTCTGGAGAGGTGGATAATTTCCATTTTTTACACCAGACTGAAATTTTATTTAAAGATTCCTGCATTTCGCCTATTGTTTTATTCCAATTCGCGTACCACTATTATATAAAAATATGTCATCAGCATAAACCAGAAGATGGCTGTCGTGTTGAATTTCAAAAATATCTGACATATAAATCATAAAAAGGAAAGGACTTAAGATAGACCCTTGGGGTACACCATAATTGTTTGTAACGATTTTTGAAAAATGTTTCTCCATTTGATTTGAATTGTTCTTTGATGTAAGAAGTTTTGAATCCATCGGAGTAATCTACCAGAGTATCCAACTTTGTTTAGTTTAGAAATAAGGCCATTTGGCCACACTGAGTCATATGCTGCTTTAATATCCAACGCTACCAAAATAAAATATTCTTTGCGTTCTCTAGCCAGTATGATGTCATGTTGTAATTGAAGTAATGTATTAATGCTGCTTCTGTGAGGGTAAAAACCATGATGATTAACATGAAAAAATTTTGTTTTGAAAACTGAAATCCAACATTCTATGTAGAATCATTCTTTCTAATAATTTGGCAATTACTGAGGTAAGAGAAATAGGACGGTATGACGAAACTTCCTTGGGATTTTTGTGAGGTTTTATGAAAGGTAGGATAAGTGCGTGAGTCCAGTCTTTAGGAATTTGACTTGAAAACCAACTGTCATTAAATGATTTTAGAAGGAGATATATTGCTTTGATGGGGAGATGGTGTATTGATTGGAGAGAAATCTTATCATGCCCTGGACTACTGTTCTTTTGATGAGATATTGCTATTTCTAATTCTTTTAAAGAAAAAGGTTTATTAATATCCTGGCTATTGTCCGGAATAGAAATATTTGGAATACTATCGTTGTTTCGTTTTGCGTAATATTGTAAAAAAACAGTTTGCTTGGGATTGTTCGTTTGTTAATATGGTTCCGTTATTTTCAATAATATTAAAGGATGAATAGTTAGAATTTGTTCTATTTTTAATTATTCGGATTATTTTAAAAAGAACTTTAGGAGAAGATATTTTTTCGCAGGTCTTGTGCCAAAAATTTTCTTTACAGGCTTTGATTGTTCGCTTAAGTTTTGCGCTTACTGCTTTATATTTTATCCAGTCTTCTTCTTTAAAGTTTTTCCTTGCTTTATTAAGGAGTTTTCTTTTTTTGGCTCTTAAATGCCCGCATGCTGCTGTCCACCATGGAGCTCTTGAACTGATCAGTTTTTTTTCGGTTCCTTGAGATAAGATTTGAGCTTTTTTTAATTTCTTTTTATAATATCTATATTTATGTTTTCATTTAAATTTATATTTTGTTGAATAATATTGATAAATTTGTTCCAATTTGTGTTTTGTTTACAATTAGTAGTTACTGACCTGTTTGCTCTTTTGTAATTAATTATTATAGGGAAGTGGTCACTTCCAAAATTATCAGTATTCGTGGACCAGGATAAATCATAATTTAAATCTATAGATGCTAAAGAAAGATCTATAGATGTAAAAATTCCCGATGAATGGAGATAAGTTGGACTTTTATCGTTTAATAATATTAAGTCATTTCAATGATCCAGTCAAAAATCTTTTTTCCAGAAGCACTAGAGTTTTTTGATCCCCATATCTCATGAGACGTTGAAATCTCCCAATATCAAATTGTGATTATCAATATATGATGCTATTTCAGATAAATTGCTGTCTTGAAAGTTACCCGGTGGGATGTATATATTAAAAATTGTGATAGGATTTAAATCTATTTGAACTCTGACTATTAAAATTTCTAAGTCTTCACTAATTTCTGAGAATATTTTTATTGCGCTAATATCTTTATTTAAAACTATCATTAATCCTCCTCCTCTTTTGATTTCTCTATCAATTCTGAATATATTCTTATTGGGAATTGTGAAAATATCATTTGGATGTAACCAGGTTTCTTGAATTATTAAAATACTTGCTTTTTGAAAGATTGGAGCGAAAAGAATATCAGGCCTCTTGTTTTTAATTCCACGTGCATTCCATTGGATTATGTTCATGATTTAAAACGGAAAAAAAAAAAAGGTTCGATACTACGAATTAGTTGAAAAATTCGAAAAAAAAAGTAGATTAATAGTGAGTTTTTAGCGAGAAAATATAAGAAAATGTGATTATTTATTTAAGTTCCTTTATTTTTTTCTACTACACGATCTAATGAGTTTCCTCTCTGTTCTGATATTTTCTTGAATCTTTTTGCCTTTTTCATTCTGTTTTCTACTTATGATACAATCATCATCTTTTGGAATTGTTATATTGGATGCAACTTTTTTAGGGTGGATTCCATGGTATTCATTAGGGAAGAAAATCTTAAATTTATTTGTGCGACCACGGTATTCAGTTCTGACGTGAAGAGTTGTACTATTTGTTCTAATTTCTTTTCGAATATGTTATTGGTTTCTTCAAATTTCATTTCTAATTTCGCTAACTTTTTTCAAGATTTTCTATCTTCTCTGTTTGATCATTATATGTTTTGGCCGAGTATGATGTTTTTTTTTTCCCTTTGGAATTTTTCAACTGCTTCGTTTCTCGAGATTTGTTGTTGTACTTTAATTTTTAATATTTCAATTTCTTCTTTATATCTTTTTGCAATCTGTATCATTAGCTTCATGTCCCTCTCCACAAGAGCTGCATTTTTTATTTGTATTTCTTTGCATTCGTTTACAGAGTGGTTCAGTGAACAAATTCGGCATTTTATTGCGCTTCTACAAAATTTTGAAGGTGTCCAAATTTCCAGCAGTTTGTGCATTGCCTAGGTTTTTCATAGTAAAGAGTAGTTTTAATCATTTCAAATCCAATAGGAACTCTGTCGGGAATACTGCATCCAATTTGGGTAACTTTAACTGTTTTGATCGGTTTAAATCCAGACTCCGTTTTTTTGGTAAAGCGTTGGATATCAAAAATTGCGTAATTGTAATTTTCTAATTCCGATTTAATGTCGTCTATTGTATATTCTGTGTCTATTCCGTGCAATATATAACTAGTGGTTAGGCCTGTAAAGGATAATCTTGTACTTATTTTTACTCTATTAATTTCTTTAATTTTTAAAGCTTCTTTGGCGGTCTCGCAATTATTGGTTTTAATTATGATCTCACTGTTTCTTGTTTTGCTTATACTTAGAATATTTTTTTTTTTTTTTTAATTGTGAACTCTTTCATTATATTTTCTTTTTTAGTTTAAGAGGATTACCATTCTGAAAGCCATTTTCCGATTTTAAGAAAATTGTAATATTTGGACACGTGCTTAAGTTTTGTCTTTCCGCAAACTTGGTCAATAATTCTATATCTGTGAGATTACACCTATATTTATTGAATGAAAAATTTGAAGTTTCGTGTTCCACTTCCATATTATTATTTGGGTGAGGGTAGTCACCCATTTTGTCTTCTCTATTCCAATACTCAAAATTGTATAAATACACTATCTTGTGTAAATAATTAAATTAAAAGCTCTCTTATCCGAAAATAGAAGAAAAATTATATGAACTAAATTTCAGTACAAAATAAAAATTAAAAACGATCTCACCCGCTCGAATCCGCTTGAAAAGTCAAAAGTATTTAATATTATTAGCACACTTTCACTCAATCCTAAACAGCTACACTCCAAGCAAAACTCAAATCTCCATGTGTTAACTTTGTTTTCTAAACGAGTGAATCTCTTGAAACGAATTCTTTTTTAACAGTTACAGTTAATATTTTTGTGTGGGATATGGAGCGACAAAGGCTATTATCCCTTTTTTAACATTAAAAAGCTTCACTAGAAACATTCAGTCGCCACATATTTTTTTTTGGCAACCTATCTATTGAAATGAATTTAGATCTACCTGAAATAGCAAAAATTGTTATTGTTTGGAGAGGTCACGTATCCAACTTGCCACTTGATCGTCTCGTGTGGTTTGGATTGATTTGAATTCCTTTAGCTCTCTATAACAGTAACGAGATCTATTGGTGATGGACTTCAGATTGGCGTTAAGAGAAAGGGGAACCAGCTCAGGTGTCATCCTCGTCACTTGACCATGGTTCAAACTGACGAGATAAAAACAGGCAACAGAATCAACTCATGGATAGGCTTTCGATAATCTAATTTTTCCACACTGTCTTTTGAATTCGACAAAATTCAAATTGTAAAAATATCGGCCGAAGATAGCAAAGAACCCTTTGGAGAAAGTCGATGATACATTCCTCATGCGATCCAACTCTTCAATTGAAACAATCATTCGATTTCTTATTTCAATTTTTTTCAGTAGAAGCAAATGTATTTTTGAAAAACTACTTTTCAACCCAATTTTCTGTCGAAATGTGTCTTTTTTTCATAGTTTTGAAATAACAAAAAGGATGGAATCCTATGGCTTAGAATCGCCGCTAACGTAAAGATGAAATTCATCAACTACTCGCTGGATTATTCAAGATCTGAACATTGGCACAAGTCTGTAAAATTTTTGTAAAATATTAGGATCCACAAACGTAGAATGCATTCAAAAATTCCTACAAGTTTCCAAGATCCAAGAATTGTATAAAAATCTTTCAAAATTAAAAAGTTTTAATAAAAAAAATAACAGATATTCCGATAAAAAGTCGAAGGAATTTTTTCAAAGAAAATGAATGTTTTCAAAGACTTTAGATTTCTTTATTGTTTAGTTTGTCTGTTCTCTTTCTGAAAATTAAATATAATGTACTTTAATTTTAAAGTCATTGTATTTTCCTCTTTCGTTGTATTATTCACCTCTTTCGAGTGGCCGCGGTAGGCAAGTGGTCATGGTAACGGACTCGTGGCCGGCGTGTCATGAGTTGAAGCGTAGTACCGCTCTAGACCGTTGTGTAGGAGATCTCAAACGTCCTCCGGCTGGTGTGTTGCAGTAGTTAGGAGAGGAAGTTCCAGCTCAGGTATTGTCCTCGTCACTTGACCGTGGTTCAAAATGATGAGGTCCATCGCAAAAGCCCTCGAGTAGCTGAACAGTGAAACGTTAATATTCATTCACTCACCTCTTTCGAAAATTCATTCGATCCAGATTATAATTTCCCTTCATTTTTATTTAAAAATGGAATTAATTTAATAAAAATTATTTTAATACTTATCACACATTCAAATGTCACCAATTTATTTTATATTTGCTTCGAAGTAATTAAAATTTATCCGATTGACCTTTTCTCATGCTCCTTCCAATTGACCCGAGTTGTTGGTCACACTTTTTCATTCTGTACCTCGATACTCTTTCACCTCACGCCAATGGGTCTGGAGGGACTCGATCAGAACCCAAAGGATAAATACAAGTTTTTTTGGTCCATTGGCTTTAGACTACTTGATATGTACTTTAGTATTCTTGCGTGAACCAGAGGTCACTGAATCGGGGTCAGCGTGACATCAGTTGTCCCTCAAGACCCGCCGTGTAGAGGAGCTGATGCTCGTTCAATCTGTCAATGTCCTCCCGCTGGGTGTCCTTCTCATTACTCCAAATGTCGTTGCGAATTGCTTAATGAGTCGGCATAAATAAATATTCCCATCATCCCCTCGGTAAAAGTTTTTTTTGATTGGACCTCAACCCTTGAGTAGAATTATAAGAGTTAATTCCCTGGAATTTGTATCTTTATATCAAAAACCAATTCATGGAACTTGATCCAATTTTTCCACATACCAGAGGCGTTATATTTTTCGAGTCGTGGTCCTGATGCCATTAAGGACATGGAAAGGGCCATGAAATCGGTCAATGTCTTGACGCTGCTGTGCTGGGGGCTTCCAAGTGAACTCAACACAACCGCGGTCAACTGACGAGTGGGCATCAAGCGTCTTGAACATGCGACGGGTCTTCAAAGGGACTCAAGGTGTGGAAACTTACTGAGCTCGCTCGCTTCACTCCAATAACCTTGTCGTTTTAGAAGGCATTCATCAATCAACCGCTTTCTTGACACACACAAAACAAAATTAGGTTCAACCGACTCGATCCTATTTGGGGGCTTTTTTAGTGTAAGCATTTCGATTATTTTTTTATTCATCATATTATATCGTTTTATTTAAAGTGCTCGAATATTTTTATTTTGAATCTGCGTCTTAGAAAATCCTCCGAGAACCATTTTTTTTTTTAAAAAATCCCCAGATTTGGTTGTCTATTTTTTGTTACTGAAGACTTTTTTTTGTTTTTGTTAAATGTTGAGTACAATTGCTCCATTTTCCAAAAGTTGCTTCTTTTCTCCAGAAAAAAAATAATTGTTTTTCAAACCTAAAAAGCGTTATAACATAATAAGGCAATGTCCAGGGTACACAAAATTTTTTAAAACATAGCCCTTTTTTCCAAAAGAAATTTACAGGACACAAACAACCAAGTTATTAAGTTACCTTTAATAATCAATGTTGATAATCAGAAACTATTAAATATTTTCAAGCTGCCTTCCAACTTTTTTCATCTATGCAAGAAATATAGTTTTAAAAACTGAATTTTCTGTGTCTGCATTTCAAAGGTGTGTTCTGTGTCACAACAATTCTGTCATCTTCAAGAATTCTCGAAGCACAAGGGAATTATTTTCAGTTTTCTTCTACAGGTCCCTTCGAAATATCTCGCCTTACTTCCCCATTACAGATTTCGCAACCTGATGGAATTTTGAATAACATCTGGAATGTTATTCAAAATTACAGCTCAAAGCTGGCCTCTTACTTTCCTCTTTTCGTCATGTAGATGCGTCGTAGCTAATAATGCAGACTAGGGATTGCAATATAGGATCTAAAGTCCAATATATACCGGTATTTGGTATTTTTTAGATCTGGATACCGGTTTTAATACCGGTTGTAGAAGTTTTAGGAAATGTGGAAGAAAATACAGGTGTTTCTCTTTTGCTTTATTTACCAGTTTTTTTAGAGAGTGTAAATATCACAAAAAATTCAATTGTAATTTTTAAATTATAACTGTATATAAAGAATCACAAAAAAAGTCAAATTTATTTCTTTAAATCACAAAGAGAGAGAGTCTGTGGTACTATTGCAGATATTTGAAAAAGGGGATCTGAAAAAACAATGCATTAATTGTACTGTCATTAAGCCCGGAACGTAATTATGTACAATAATTATCAGCTATCGAAAACGCTCTTTCGGCATCTACGCTAGTTGGTGATACTGTTAGCAATACGCGATATACTTTCTCCGAGTATTTGCCTCTAAATCTAGCATCTTGAAATCTATCGATTTCTCGCAGAATGGTTTTGGATATATAGCTGATTTTTTTCTGTATTGTATTTTGATTTGTTGAAATTTTTTTAGTTATCGCTAATTGTAATTTTTGTTCCTTTCCGGTATCAACATTAGTGTCATCGTCATCTTCGATAACTGTACCGAATTCTTCTGAATGTGGATAAGATTTGTGGGTAGCAAATTTTAAGAAAAGTTACTTGATCCAATTTGAATTTCTTTTTTTTCATTTTCATTCATAAAATCGTGATATGTAAATGCACAAGTATGGATAACAAAAACTCCCCAATTAAAAAACATATCCCGCATTGTTTTCACAGAAACGAATATCCTGTGCAGTATCGCTCGGAGCTGTAAAAGAATCTTCTTTTGACATTCGCAGTCCAATTCCGTTAGGGAGAACGAATACTATTTTGCTGGTTTGGCAATCGCTGAACATATAGTGGAGACCGTTTAAAAAATTGCTGTTAAATACCGAAAAACCAGTATTTAAACTTGTGAATACAGGTATTACAAAATTGTACAAATGGCTCAAAATACCGGTATGACGGTATTAAAATCCCTAATGCGGACGAATACTTTACCATCGAGACAAATGTTTCCTGCACACATTATCGTAAGGAATATTCATTTTCTTTACTTTGCGCTTACGGAAAATCAATTTCCCGAACAAGATTTCATGTCTCAATGACAGATTATATATATAGAATGCGTACAATTATTTTGATATTCTTAGAGTGGCTAGGAAAACAACATTAAATTAGACGGGAACAACTGGGAGTAAATATTTATGGGGGAAGATTCCCCCATTTAGCATTGTCTTCAATTGTAAGTTAATCTAATTTAATTTTTACAACTTTGTGAGTACTTTAATATTAAAAAAATACAAAGTTTTATTATTTTCTTGAATAAATGCTTCAAAATTTAGGAATAACTTTTTTAATTCATATGCCATATAAAGATTGATTTTATTTTTATGATTATAAGAAAAAATTCATAAAACAAAATATATTTAATAAATCCCTGATTAAATTATTCCTAATTTTTTAAAAAGAATTAAAACGTAGTTCCATGGAATAAATTATTAATTTTCAGTTTCTTGTGGTTGAAATTTTTTTTGGGTTCGATCCAAATTTGATTTTTTTTAAACATGTTTTTCTTATGTTTCAGCTTTTAGCATTCGAACAAAACAAGTAATTTTTGAGTAAAAAGCTTGTACAATATAAAAATTATTTCTTAAAAATATACACTAGAATATATTTTTAAGTAAGCGAAGTATGTCAATGAAAATACACACAATACAATAGTGTATATTAATATATAAGGGTGCATTAATAAATAAAATAAATTAGTATGTATTAATGAAAAGAAATTCACTAATAAAATAAGAAGTATATAAATTTCTAGTCACTCAAAATATTTAAGTAAATCTTTCGATTTGTATTAAGATTACAGTACATATATTTTTTTAGTATACATTTCAATTAAAAAATCGTCCTGTTTAATTTAAAAAACGTTTTAGTTTTTCAAAAATAAAGCCCCAAACTAGAACATTTTCTTGGTCTGATTATATATACTATGATGAGATCCTTATCACAAGCCCCCAGTGTTCGCTACAACCCTTAAGGTCTACAAATATGCCAAAATGTCCCTTTTTCTACCAGCTTCGAGTCTATACTTGAAACTCAATGGAGGCATTCTTTGTAATGCCATGTCTTTGGATGAAAACTACTTCGGAAACAATTTATATCCACATAAAATGTTTTTTTCTGAATTCATCATTTTTTCATCATATGCTCCAAAAAGTTTTAGTTTCTAACATTTCCTCTATCGATCCATCTCGTATGTATACGAACCAATATTTTTAAGGACTTGAGAGTATTAGAAATAATTTTAAGTAACTTGAAATATGTGTTTCAAACTTCTATAAGTTAGCTGGAAAAATAAAAAAGTTTGTACTTTTTGTATCGAATATGACTTGTTGCATATTTCAATTTTCTTCTACTCCTGCGGTCTCCGAAAATTCGTTATGCTGACATAGGATCTCTTCATAAAAGAAATAATTATTTTTAGCTCAAATTGTAACACCACGATAGAAAATATTTACGGGTTAATAGTAAGAATTGATCTCCTATCCAATTATCCCACTTATTTTTCCAACTCTAGATGAGGAACTCAATGGGATTAAAGTTAGTATTTTGTGTGATCCAACCTATTCTCTCTCCTGGAAAAGTTCCGTTTGAATGACATGTATAGAGTTGGATTTTTCCCTTTTGGTTGCTTTTTCCCTTTGTCACTTCTTTGGGGGTGACAATTATCTCTCTTTCTGGAAAAATCAAAAAGGTCATTTTTTATTATGGAGAAAGAAATGAAATTTGTAAAATATAACTGAGGTATTCATCTTTGCTCTTTATTAAATCAACTTTCTTCCATTTATGTTTGAAATCCAATTACAGAGAACTGTTTCAGAATTCTGATAGATTCAATTAATACTTCCAAAATCAAAGTCAAGTTACCTAAAAAATATCTTTTGATTAAGAATTTCGACAATATTCGCAAAATACAAAAAATAGGTGTCTTTCGAATTTTTCTTTATATCAAAGTTAAAGTATTTTTTAAACACATTTGATTATTGTAGCTTGAATTTTGAAAAGTACAGTTCATAGTTAAGATGTTATAGTAAAAAAACAAGCTCCAACTTTTATAGCCTACCACTAATATACATCCAAAATAGAACTTTCAATTCATATAACATCTATAAATAATAAAAAACATCGTTCACTTATAATTTAAAGAAAAGTCTTGCTCAATGAGAAATGATATTTGTGGAATTCCATCATAAAAAAAGAGTTTCAAATGAAACAATCCAAGAGAGAGAGATTAATTGTTTTTTTAATCATATAATAGTTATTTCATCAAAGTTTGAATGACTTATGGTAACTATATTTTCTTAAAATAATTTATGGGTAATTAATTGCATTTTTTAAAATTTATGGTGAATACATTACAACTGGTTTGACTCCATATTACATAATCATTATCCAAAATTAACTCCTAACAAATTTTTCACATAATTAACTCATCTTTGACTTGTTTTAAAATGTATAGTTGTTGTTATTGACGTGTGTTTTATTTTTATCCTGAAAACACATGAAATATACAAGTGAAGAACAGAAAACAACAGAAGAATATACACATTTTTTACAGATGATGATCCCAGCATACAACAAGAAGAGGTGCTCTTCTCTCCTTTCCGAGACGGGAATCCATTACAGGTGAAAGACTGACTTCTTTCCCGAAGAACCATGTCTTACTCGGGATTCGAACCTACAAGCCGAGGGTCATAGCCACCATACTGGCTGGGCGACTTGTCTAGTTGTTTTAAATTTAGATAGGAATGTGATTTTTAGTCCCACGTCAACTAACATAGCTTGAGGTAGAAAATTGTACATTTTCACCTCAGACGCGCATAAATCAATGGAAAATATCGATATTACTTAATCTTAAGAAAGTATGGTTCTATAAACTTGAAATGTTATAATTAGCAGTGTAAATGTAAACAACTTACACCTTTATATGTAAAGCATTCAATTTATCAATTCTACTGTTACACAGCTTGTAATTCACATTGAAACGGATTATTTCATTAAAAAAATAACAGCCGTTTTGTTTTAATCCTAGCAATAGAAACTAATATTGGAAATATTTTCTTATATCTAATATTTATTTTAAAGAAATATTTTACTTGAAAAGGGATGACCTTTACGTATTAACTTTTCTTCATTAATTTTCTCTCATTTGAAAATTTGCTTCAAGTTTGCTAGGTGCATCCCCTCGGACCTCTACTGACCGTTCAATCTGTCAAGAGCTCAAATGTCCTCCCGTTGAGGGGGGAGTTAGGACACCTGCCAGCTCAGGTGTCCTCCTCGTCACTTGACCATAGTTGAACATTTCGAGGTCTGTTGCCAAAAGCCCTCGAGTAACTTAACAGTGCCTTTATATTCACTCACTCACCTCTACTGAGCATCATTCATTTCCATAATGAAACATGTTCATTTACATCACGGTTCTTTCGAAAGTCTCATATCAGACATCACAGTAAAGTATTCCTATAAGTTCATATGCCAACAGAGGAAACATTATCCTTAGAACTGCATTTCCTCTTTGCTTGCTTGTTTTTGTTCAAATGAGTCAATAAGTGACATTTAACGTGCTCGCGCGGATACACACAATATTATTTCAAAGTAATTATATATTACAGATAACGGAGATAATTAAATGTTATTTCCTTCAGAACAGGGGCCTATTCAAAATTGGATTAAAATTTCCTAAACACATTTCGTTTAAGCAGAATTTCACTTAAAAACTGTCAATGAGCGAATTAGCCCCAATGCATCTTTTCTATACATTTGGTTATATTAGGTAAATTTTTCAACCCAAAAGCCCTCGTGTAGCTGACGTTAATATTCACTCACTAAACAGCCATCAACTACTCTAAATAAAAGAACTATTCATGAGCAGAGGCAGATAATTTTCAGACGGAAATTATTGCGCTTTTTTTTCTGTTAGTGTTCCAGAGCAGGGTTTTTGAGAAAGTTCAGAAATTAACTGTATACGTTCTCACCAAATGATTCACTACAAAATTGCGACACACACGTAGTTTTTTTTAATGCAGTCAAGTCGCAAAAAACTAGGAATATTAGATTAATAATATTCATATAAAATGAAAAGAAATCATCACAACAAATTAGTACTTTACAAATTGTAGAAAAATTTAATTTTATCGAGATTAATTTCTGCTTTTTGGAGTCGAATGCAAATTGAAGTTACCGGATCTCAAAGATTTCATTTTAAGATATTTTGACTGAATCTTTTTAATCCATATAATTCCCGTATTTCAAAGCTTTGGAAAAGTATTTTTACTCTCTGGTAGATAGTTTTCATTTTTAGATCTGTGGAGAGTTATTTCTTTTCTTTCACCTTCAGAGTAGAATTAAGTAAAATATAAATGATTTCCAACAAGAAAAAGGATGCTTTCTGAGATAGTATACTGCTTTCTTCGGATACAAAGTCTTCAGTTACAAAATATCCAAGTTATTTTCAGTTTTCTATAAAATAAATGATGTAACTTATCTGCAAACGTTGATATCTTCCGAATTACTAAATGTTAGATTAATACAAGAGGGATGAAGAAATGAGTTAGCTTTTAGAAAATAATTTCATCCTAACCCAAACATTTCGTAAATTTACAATGGAATCCAAACAGTATTTTAAACCTTAAGGAGACCTCAATGTGATGTGAAATGGTCAAAAAATAAAAACCTTCCGAACTCTTTCATTGCTAGAGGAATAATTGTCCAAGTAATTTCCATTTTTTCATTCGCTTTGGATGTTATTTCCATGCAACGCTTCTCCTTTAGTTACCTCTTCGTCTTGTAGTGGGTCGATAGTCCAGCTGCGGCTCCAAAATGAGTAAGACCGCTTCGTTCAATCGATCAGCAGAATAAGATTTCAAGTGGAGATTCCGTTGGTTACTGGATTATCTTTATTGTTATCCTTATTGAAAGGGACGCCATTCAATTGAGAGCGTGAATTTTCAATAGCGCTGGAGAATCCTATTTTATTGACATGTATCTATTCAAGAGAGGCATTGTTAACATTTTTCTCTTTGTATAAAGCACAAGTGGGAGGCTTTCAAAATCATCAAAGCAATTGGGCACGAGACGATGATCAACAAAAAATCATGTTCGGGTCAAGTTTCATTTCCAGAAATTTAATCGGCATTTTCGTATAGATCAAATTTTATATAGATAGGTATCTAGGTATCTCTAGTAGAAAAATGGATTTCATAATGGAAAAGTAATGGAATTTATTTCTTCTGAAAGTTGTGTGTTCGAATTAAGATACGGATTGAAATGAAAAATATAATTTTCGATACAAGATTCGTTTCTTAGTATTATGAGTCTTTTCAAAGTTTAAATCAGTTGCCTCATTTCTACAGTAGAGAGTTTTAGAAATGAAATTTAAAATATATCTTTTTATACCTTAAAACGCTTTAATTCCCCCATAAACAATTGTGAGAAAACCATGTATTTTGAGTTAAAGTAATTTAATGTAATTAAATTGAGAAACTATTTCCCTTTTCTCTCTCTTTTTTTTTCGCTGGTTAAAAAACTAAAGATTCAGCAAATGACTTGGCCAATTTAAAAAGAAAAAAAAGCGTCCTTTTTATTGGGGAGGGACCAGATTTATTGCATTTGATCTCTCTTCTTTTAGTCATTTCTTTTGCCCCCTTCAGATCCATTGGGATTTCTTGCGAGTGAATATTAACGTCGTACTGTTGGGCGACCCGAGGGTTTTGGGTAACGTGCTTTTGAACCCTGGTCAAGTGACACCTGAGCTGCTCTCCTAACTAATGGTCCGATTGACCTCCACCGCCACTGGGAATCGCAACTGATGCTCTATTGCTCTGGACATTAATTTCCTGTCGATTTCCTGTTGTTAATTCATTGATTCCCTCAAGATTCGCTCATCCACACCTAATCAATTCATTTGCAACAAACTCTATTCAGAAAGCTTCTTGGGAAAAGATATTAATCTCATTAGAAAATATGGATTTGGAATGATTTGGAGCATTGGTTTCTTAATCAATTCCCTCAATCAAATAAGTAGGTGGTTAATTTACGTAAAATTCGTACTGTTGAGCGACCCGAGGGTTTTGGGTAACGTGCTTTTTTGAACCCTGGTCAAGTGACACCTGAGCTGCTCTCTAACTAATGGTCCGATTGACCTCCACCGCCACTGGGAATCGCAACTGATGCTCTATTGCTGTGGACATTAATTTCCTGTCGATTTCCTGTTGTTAATTCATTGGATTCCCTCAAGATTCGCTCATCCACACCCTAATCAATTCATTTGCAACAAACTCTATTCAGAAAGCTTCTTGGGAAAAGATATTAATCTCATTAGAAAATATGGATTTGGAATGATTTGGAGCATTGGTTTCTTAATCAATTCCCTCAATCAAATAAGTAGGTGGTTAATTTACGTAAAATTCGTACTGTTGAGCGACCCGAGGGTTTTGGGTAACGTGCTTTTGAACCCTGGTCAAGTGACACCTGAGCTGCTCTCCTAACTAATGGTCCGATTGACCTCCACCGCCACTGGGAATCGCAACTGATGCTCTATTGCTGTGGACATTAATTTCCTGTCGATTTCCTGTTGTTAATTCATTGGATTCCCTCAAGATTCGCTCATCCACACCCTAATCAATTCATTTGCAACAAATTCTATTCAGAAAGCTTCTTGGGAAAAGATATTAATCTCATTAGAAAATATGGATTTGGAATGATTTGGAGCATTGGTTTCTTAATCAATTCCCTCAATCAAATAAGTAGGTGGTTAATTTACGTCAAAAATATATCACAAAATTAAAAGGAAATTTTGAATTCAATTATTACTGTGTACGTCAAATTTATTTTGTTATTTTTAGTAATGAGAAGAAATTTTATTAAAGCACAATTATTTTCAAATTGCAAACAATTATTCAAATATGTAAATAAAAAAGACGGGCAATTTTTTTCAAAGCTATTTTGCGAAAACGAACAAGTGACCAAGGTGTCGTCCTCGTCGCTTGACGCTAGAGTTCAGAATTAAGATGTAAGTCACCTCTAACCCTCGCGTTGATTTATAGTGCGACGTTAATAAACACTCACTCGCCCAAACATCAAATCAAGTTCAGAATACAGATGATTCACTCAACAATTCCACTCTAATCAAGGATTATTGGGACACATTTTATGGGGAAGGACACCCAAAGTATTCAGATTGGCATAACAACCCATGGTCGCTTTCTTTCGGCGCTAAGTGGCGTTGTTCACTAGAACATTGGAGGAAACAAAATTGCATAATCATTGTATTTCAGCTGTCATCGCCCGCAGAGCAGTATAAAATGTTATACGAACACCAAGCTGGCAGATTTTCACTTGATTTACTAATTGGTAGGAGGGAATGCACGAACCGCACAAAGATTGTATCGTAAAAGGTCCCTACAGATCGCCAGATATCCCAATTTGTGTCAACAGAAATCATTACGAGGTAATAGGCATATTGACTGCGCAACACGAGTTTTGACATATTTCAGATGATCTCAGTCTTCATTTCTTGTACCTCTGACCATGGGTTGCTATGCAAATCTCAATCCTTTGCCTTAAAGTTTATCCCTGTAGAAATTTTTCATTTGTCTTAGAAAACAAGTAATACAAAAAAAAAATTTAAGTAAATTCCTACTTATATAGGTCAACAAAAAAATTTATTTTACTTTTTATTAAATAGTCACAATTAATATAAATATGTATATACATAGGACAGAATCACAATATTAAGTGGCAAAATAGAACGCAATTTTCTTTTTGCCTTTCTATATAGGACTATTAGTTTTTGTTGGTTACTGTTCATTCAAAAGTCATATTCACAGAAATGAGGCCCTCCCAGGTAGGATTCGAACCTACAATCTTTGGATTACAGGTCCAACGCGTTATCCATTGTGCTATGAGGACACAACGAGCGAGTTTTATTTTCTATATAGGGTGTTGGGCTATTATTTTATTTGCTACTATTTATTCATGAATTTAATTTAATTAAGGAGTTAATATTTGAAAAAAACTGTATTAACATCATCTGTCATCCACTACAAGTTTAAAAAATGTACTTGAACTTGAGTATTTTATAAACGATTGAAAATTTGAGCGCGATCTACAGTATTGCGCTAATTCAAATAAAAGAGCGCTCAACGAAACAGTGATATAAGAGGAGTCTTACTGTCTATAGAAATCAATATACAATGTATAGAGAATCATAGTAGGAACTGAATCACGTGGTTGCGGTAGTCGAGTGGTCTGAACATCGTGGCTGAGGAGTCACGAAGTTGAAGATCCATCCTGGAAAGGGGCACGTCCAAAGGGTCAGTCATCGTGTTAGTTCAGGTGTCGTTCAAAATGGCCCTTGCTTTCGAGTGAAAAGTTGAAAAAAATTGAACCGAATATGCGAAGAATCATGTCAGTGAATAATCCTAATCCTGAACTCGTGACTCTGTTGAGTTCATGAAAGACCCGCCGGTTAGGACTGGCAAAAGTAATCGGACCTATTCCAACATTTAGAATTTATTCAGTATAGAACGACAACTTTAATTAAACATTTCCTTACATTTTTGTCTCATACATTTTTTGTTTCACAAATAATGAATGAAGTCCATTGAAAACACACACACACACACAAAACATATCAAGAGAACAATGAAGGAGTGAGACATAAGGGCGTTTGGAAGTGTCAAATGACATTTCATTCCTTAAGAGAGAGATCATTTCAGCTTCGACTCCTAACTACCGAAAATAAATACATTGGAAACACGTTCGATAATCACCGAAAAAACATGCATTTCTGTAAATGCCAGCTATTTATTATTCATTTATTCATCAAGATTTTGAAGATGCCACTGTATGAAGTATAACAGTTAAACAATAGGACTCTAGGAGAAGTTTGAAAGCTGCAATCGATCCTTTCCAAGTAAAACCACCTGGGGCCCAAAACATCCAAACCCTCTAGCTCGCGAGATTTATTTTTCAATAGGATTTCTCTCCTTTTATTTTCTTCTTATTTTGATACCCTCCCCTGGATCTGAGAATGCGATTTTTCAATTGCGGTCAAAATCTACCGTCTTTTTAGTCAAGCAAAGGACTACGATCAAGTAATAGTTTGAGTGCTTTTTTTCTATATTTTCACCTTTAAATAATTTTTTCCCTGCATATCAGCATTTTTGTTTCCTTATGCATTCAGGATGGAAACACGACAGTTTTATTTAATTCTATCGTTTGAATGGAGGAGAAAATACGCTTTTCTTTGAGTTAGGGTCGTGAGTTAGCGTTGCTGAGTCACGAGTTGGAATCTCAGTGCATCTGAAAACCGCCGTGTATAGGAGCTGACGAATGTTAAATCCATGTAGGCTGTTGGCGTCAAGTTTAAATACAGAGAGAGAAGTTCCCACAGAGATATTTATCCATTACAAAATTCAAACCATATAATAAACAGTCGACTAGCCTAGAACGAAGTAGAAAGAATTCAGTGGAAATCTATTACTGAACTAATCAAAGGAAGCACAATTGTTGAGCTTCTTTTAATGAGAAAAAATACTTTGGATTCTTATTTTTGACGAGCAATGGTCATATATGTTTTGCTAATAATATTCCGTTCCATTCACCTTTGCATTCCATTTATCAAGAACTTCTCTCTCTATTAAAAACTTCATTTAATGCATTAACTCTCTTTTGGAAATTATTTAATTCATTTTCGACTTTTTGCTTTTTGAAATTTTTCCGACAATATTGTACAAGTATATGAAGAAATAGCTCACTTTCTCTTGTGCGTTTGGATTTATACTAAAAAAATCCAAAAGCTGGATCAAAACATAATTAAGGATAATTTACGATTCAATCTCTTATCATAATTCTCGGAAATGAAACTATGTTGGTATAGACACAACCCATGAAAATAAAAGAAACTGAAAATTTATTTGTTTTTAGATTGTCACTTTTCCGGTGATCTTGAAAACACTGTTGGTTAAGTTTTAATATACACTCAGGAACATTGAAAATAGCGACCCAAGAAGGATGCTAAGTACAATCGCGAAACTTTGTAAATAAGTACAGCGTAATGTGACATGCAAATGATCCAAGTTTTGGGCCAATACGCATTCTCATACACGCCGAGTGGCGCTACAATCAGGAAGAGGGTGCTATATAAGCCAGCGCAAACTCGAAGATTCATAAACGTGGCGATTACCCGCCGATTGTAGAATGACTTTGGTAAGCGAAACATGCCATGTAGACGTGCTAGAAGACATTTCTCACAGTTAAGCGAGTTTGAGAGAGACCTGTTCATCGGGCTGAAAACTGCAGGCTGGTCGACGCGCCGTGTTGCTGGCCAGGTGGATCGTTCGGAGTGGGCCGTTAAAAATTGTTGGAAGCAGTGGACACGAGAAGGTACCCACACGCGGAAAACCGGGTCTAGAGCGACTAGGAAGACCACGAGGAGATAGGATCGAAGGATCGTGCGGCAAGCTCTTGTGGACCCCACAGTGACTCGTTCAACGATACGAGCAGACGTAGGCGTAGCAATTGTTCCACAAACAATTTCCAGACACCTTGCAGAAGCAAATCTTAAATCCAAGCACCCTTTCCATGCACTCCCTTTAACACCGGAACATCGACAACTGCGTCTACAGTGGTGCCAAGCCAGATCAATGTGGAATGATCAGGCGCCCTGGTGAGTGGTACAATTCCCTCCACACTGTTCTACGTCCCACTGCCCGCACAGCTGATGTAATGGTCTGGGGGGCATAGCCTATAATAGCCGGTCCACTGTAATTGTGATGCGTGGAACCTTAACGGGCCAACGTTACGTTGATGATATTCTTTGACCCCATGTAGGACCTTTCCTAAATAGTCTCCCAGCGGCAATTTTCCAGCAAGATAATGCTCGTCCATATACAGCAAGAGTTACTCAAGACTTCCTACATCATTTTGAGACTCTTCCATGGCCGGCCCGCTCCCCCGATTTGTCCCCTGTAGAGCACGTGTGGGATCAGCTAAAACGGCAGTAGAGTTGGCTGTTCAAGATTTGTGGGCCCATCTGCCTCAGGACAACATAAGGTGTCTAATCAACTTAATGCCGGACCGTGTGGGGGCATGTATTGCAGCTGGAGGTGGTCCAACGCGCTATTGAAGTTGCCCAGTATTTGTGCCGTTGCACACCCTGTATTCTTTTAATTGTTTTGTTTTTTGAGATCATGAATCTCTCATCTGTGTCATTATGTGTATTAAATTTCATTTCAATCCGATGCTTTCTTTTTGGGTCGCTATTTTCAATGTTCCTCTGAGTGTATACACACACACACACACACACACACACACACACACACACACACACATATATATATATATATATATATATATATATATATATATATATATATATATATCAGTTGTTTATGAGTAAAAAAAAATCAAACGTTCAGAATATGTATAGGCCAAAAAAAAAAAAAATGAAGAGTGATAAGTTCATTTAACAAAAAAGAAAATGGAGGGGGGTGGATCCTATGATTATTTCTCTTTTTAGCAAGTGAATTCACAAGATGATGACTATGTATCGGCGAGACGAAATTCTGTGAATGAAAAGAGACAAAAATGAAAAATAATATTTGGACTTGGGAATATTCCCTTTAGCGGCACTTTTGTGGGGGTCATTGCCCGTGGCTCCAAGTGCTCGGGTTGTGGTGCTGAGATGATGATGCTCATGTTGCTTTGAAGAGTGCTATGTTGATGAACAATCCAATCAAAACTGATTAAACATTTTGTCTCCATTTCTGTTGCTTTTCTTCAACCTTAATTTTTGGATCGAAAACAAATGATTTTCGTCATTTCATTTTTTAAAAGTCCCGTCGAAAGAAGCAATATTAAATGAAACTAAAACTATAATAATTTGACCAAAACAATGCTTATGATTTGACTGTTAAAGTGGTTACAATTCTTTTGACCCTCTGCTTTGAATCGGTAGGAAACCTAATGGACCTTAAGCGATGGTTAGAGCCCAACTGTAGATAAGCGCGGGAA
This sequence comes from Trichonephila clavipes, assembly GCA_019973935.1. Lineage (NCBI taxonomy): Eukaryota > Metazoa > Arthropoda > Arachnida > Araneae > Nephilidae > Trichonephila > Trichonephila clavipes. The sequence continues at coordinate 106,440 of BMAU01001113.1, forward strand.
TATAAGGGTGTTTCCATCCTCACTCGAAAAAAAGACAGGAAACGAAGGCATGCTTTCTGTTGCGAGTTTCCCATACTTAATGAGCGTAAAGCAAGGGTGTCAAACTCAAAGGCTAACTTGGGCGAAACAAACAAGGTTTAACTTTAGGTGGGCACAAAAATCAAAATCCACAGAAACTGAGTTTATTTCGTGGAATACATTCTAATAAACATAAATAAAATAAGAAAAAATGAACTTTTAGGTTTTGAGACTCTTTGATATCTCTTCTCTGCTACTATCTTTCTTATTTCGGCAGAAATTGTAGTATTTTATTGTAAGTTATTGTGTGCCAATCTATTGACCGGGCCACCAAAATGTTCATCGTGGGCCGTGAGTTGAACACTCCTGACGTTAAGTGTAAGAAAGCCCTGCATATATTTGTAGAGAAAATTGTGGAAATAAGGATTTGACTGAGTAATACCCTCCTGACAAATAGAAATCAAACCAATGGGAACTCTACATATGAGAAGCGAGTTGGTTACAACACACAATGCGTTAAAAATTTATTCTATGTGATTCCCTCTTTGGAATTCAATTGATGTAGATCAAGTGTGCAATGGCTTCGATCGCTACAATATTCCCTCAACTGCTGACGTTTTCACACGCCTTTCCCTCTTGGACTCAATAGGAACCGTCCAGCACAGAGGAAAGGGGAGGGAGTCGCACTCTTCAGCTACTCTAGGGCTTTGGGCGGCGAACCTCGGCATTTTGATCAAATAACGAGGAGGAGACTTGAGCTGGTTCTCATAACTTGCACACCACACCAACGAGAGAGCCTGGACAGATTTCACATGTATCGCTCCCCTATACAGCGGGTCCAACTCATGACACGAGTCCGTTCCCTTGACCACTCGAAGAAAGACACAGTAAAGATAGGAGAGAGAAGAGGCAACAGATTAACGCCTGAAATATAACTGAGATTCGCTCTTTGCAGTTAAGAGATTGCAAGATAAAGTTGCAAGTGAAGCTGTCTAATTTGTTTTCATATTGATTACTCAAAGATAAAATAACCGAGTTAAAGATGAAATATATTTTATAATTACCGAAGCTGTATTACATAACTTCTCTTCTTAAACTACTACCACGTGAGCATAATTGGACCAGTTGAAGCATTTGCGTACCAGAGGATTTTAAAAAACATTATCGAAAAACGCTTCTTCGATTGCGTGTCCCTTAACAAAAGAAAATATAGAGAGAGTATCCGAAGTAACAACGAAATACTAAATGACTGATTCGTAAGAAGTAATTACTTTTTTCGACAAGAAATCCGAAGGGCTTGAAAGTGGAAGTTCTCATTCAGTTCAGTATGTATACGAATTGAAACGAATCCAATTCCTAATTTCTTTCTTTCTTTTCAATCGAGTCATAGAAAGCCCTTTGATTCCATCAGCTCAGTATTTTTAGAGTCAATTTATTAATCTTTCTCAGAGAAATATTTCATAATTAAGTATTAATAACTAACATTATTATATGTGAAATATTTCATTTCTCTCTCTAGAAAAAAGTTTTTCGCGATGATCTTTATCTCACACACGAGAAGCAGTGAGTCCTGCTCAATATTCCGGCTCATGAACAGTTGTATGTGGATCTGGGGGAATTCAGAGCGATTTAGAAGAAAAGGTGAAGAGAAACATTGTTTTTCTAGTGGCACTACACTTAAGTATAAATTAAAATGCGGAGAGGAAATTTTTATTCCCTGCTTGATTGAAAAAAAATACAACTACATAATTCATATAAATTACACTTATACAATTTGAGCAATGAGTAGGGACAGTTGTATAATTTGTACAATGTCCACCGTTAGGTGGACACTATTTTAATATTTCTTTAAAAATATTTAAATATATTGATCAACTAATTTTTGAAATTAAGAATCCTGATTTGAAAAACTGACTCGCTTTGTGAAAACTTTCGATCAGAAAAGAACATTTCCGTTAACTTTAACCTCTCTCTTTCCAAAATTTCCATTCAATGTCTTTTGAAAATTGACCCTTTTTTAATATGTTAAGAGACCCCAAAAGTTATTTTTAAAACAGTTATCGTTTTATTTTATGTATCTTTCTCCACATAGCTCCTTCTCTTAACAAAGGCAATTCTCAGTTTCGATGTCTATGGACTGATTTCTGTTTTAGCTTCTACACTTCCTTCTTTTGATTGTCATGGGCACGAACTCGTTGCCATCGTGTCCTAAGTCCATGTAGAAGGATTGCTGTACTTGAAATCCTCCTGTTGGCGGGATGGGGATGTTTAGAGAACGGTCCTCGTCCAGGATTTCAAATGACGACGCCCTCGCGTTGTTTCACTTTCAATTCAAAATCATCAAGGAGAACATTTCAGATGATGGTAGAACTCACCCAGTAGACAACTTGCTCTGTTAGGATCAGTGACTCGCACTCTTTACCTACTCGAGGACTTGTGGCGACGAACCTCGTCATTCTGAACCGTGGTCAAGTGACGAGGACAATACTTAAGCTGGCACCCCCCTTTCTAACTTCCACACCACACACTGGGAGGACGTTTGAGCTCTCGATAGGTTTAACGTGCATCGCTCCCCTACACGGTGGGTCATGAGCGGTTCTTGACTCGAGCTGATGACACGAGTTGGTTACCTTGACCACTCTGTTGATGTTCTGTGAATGAGACTCATTTGTCGTCAATGAACATTTGATCATGGTACATTGGGTTCATATCATCTTCGACATCGAATGCAGACAAGTGCATTTCTTACCTAAACCCCAACAGAAAAATAAAAATCTCACAAGACTCTCAAAATTGAAAAAGTAACAAACTGAAATTGAAGGAATGAAATCTCTCGAAGCATTTCTAGAACAGTTAAATGAAAAGGTAACTTGAATTCCCCCCTCTCCCCGCCCTGAAATAAAGGAACTGAAAACCTTTTGACTTTTAATGCTATTTCTAAAGATATGGAAGAAATTATATTTTGGAAAACGAAGCTTTCTTCTAAAATTAAGGAAAGGAATTTTGTGATTTTGTTCAGATAATACAGTTTCATGGAATATTCAGTTAAATAATTATGATAATTCATAGTGTATAAGTAAAAATTTACCAAAATTGCATATTCGAAAATTATGTTGAATGGCTAGATTTTTGTAATTTATTTGATTCTGATACGCGAAACTAAGTAAATTTGATAAATTCTAGTTTCTGAAATCCTATTTGTAGGGTAATGTGCATTTGAGATTTCTGATGAGTCTTGATTTAAGGATAGATTCGAAAATAAAACATGCCTTGAGTAATTTATTGTGTTTAACACCTGATGATACTAATTTAACACCTAATATTGATCATGTTGCGAGTTGAAGAAATTTATGACAACGAATAATAAGAGAGAGTTTGGGATCCAAATTTATTGAGATCCATTGGAATGAAACGAATTCTTTCACAATTTGTTTTCACACTCCAAAGGATGAAGGGGTTGATTTGCACAATTCCGTAACTTGCGGAAATTTGATCATTACAAATAAGAATCAATCCGAACTATCGAATTACCACACAAGAGAACTCAGGCCTTCACTAAAAACACTTTTTTGCTATGGCGTGGAGCGTCTGGGAGCGAAAAATGTTTAGATTGAAAGAACAATCAAGTGAAAAAATGTGCAGTTAACCGATTCTTACGAATTTAACTAGAAGGAAATACCAATTCTCCTTGGTGCGGACTATTATTATGAAGTAGTTACAGTCAGGGCCGGACCGTGACTTTGGGGGGCCCTGGGCTGACAATATCTGAGGGCCCCCTAAATAATTAATGTTTTTGCCCTTTTCTTTAAAAAAAACTTTTTGTGTGGGGAAATTTTTAAAAAAAATTTAAGGTTTTCTTTTTATTTCAAACAATTTAAAATTTTTTACAAAAAAAATTTTTTTACACTTTTGTGCTGCAAATTCTTTTATTTGCCCATCACATTTTAAGTCTTTGGCGAGATCAGAATTAATACAAAGAAGTAATAAATAATTAAGCTTAGTATTTGTCATTGTTCTATACTTGTTTTATATATAGGGCATTTTAGAGAATGCACTCTCCACTTCACAACTGGTAACAGGGAGCGCTAGAAAAATGGTAGACAAATATTTGGAAAAATGTCAACAAGTTTCTTTTCAAAAATTACATTGAACAGATCACTACAAGTATAGAACTCCAGCTCAGTTTGTTTTAGATAAGTTGTGAATTGAACACCTTCATTTACTAAATGTTGGTCTAAGTCGTCTGATTAGTAAACAATAATAGCGCGTGCATTCTCCAGGTCGACGCTCTTCTTACTTTGTGTGTGTGATCTTGCAAACCCATCAAAAATTTTAATTTCTTACTCTACATATTCTTCTATTTAAATCAAGGATTAGCTTGCCTAACGCAATACGCATATAATAAGCCTTGTCTCTTTAATTTTTCTACCCCATACACAGCTTTTTCTGTGGATTAATTTGCAAATTTTAAAATAATCCGTCTCTTGTTCACATCGCTATGTTCTGTATCTGTACTAGGACTTAATTTTTTGGCTGTGTCTTGATACTCTTTCAGTTTTTTATATGATTCATGTCGTACATTGCTTATAAACGTTTTAAATGACATAATTAACTTATTCCATTTACAGATGTCCAAACCAGGAGCCTGTAATTTTTTGTTAACTGAATTAAATCTTTGTAAAATTTCTTCCAAAAATATAATTAAAATGGCAGTTTCAAGTTTTGGCAATTCAAGTTTCCTGATATTACCATAGTTATCTTTTAAGGCTTCAACAGCGTCATAAGGAAAAGACCGACTTAAACGTTTTAAGATAAATTTCAGTTCGATTTAGAAGTTCCCATCTATGGCAGAAAAGAAAACACATATTTGTTGCAACAAACCAGAGGGTCTCAAACTTTTCATCTTGCCATGTTTGGAGGTCAACCCTGCTTACCTAATACAGAACTTTTGTAAATTATCAACTTAAATGTCTTTTTGACTGCTGTTGTAGAACTACTTACTTTTTAAGATACTTATCTCTCGAAAAGATTTAAATGTCTAACTGTAGGGAAGTATAGTGTTTAAAACTTAAGAAATACGTCCTAATTAAATTAAAATTTAATTGATACAAATTGGACAAATTTTTATTAAAGGAAGAATGAACCTGGTGTTTCAATAACTAATTTTCAACATTTGGCATCAATCTCGTCAAGTATAACCCGAAATTTCCTCGGTAGGTAGTGTTCAATCTTTTTCTATCTTTCTTTTATTTTAGAACTTAGCAACCGCCCTGAAACTCCTTTTCACTAGGAAAAGCAATTAAATACTCCATAATTCGGGATAAATAGCAGGCATGTCTTTTTAAAGCCAAAATGGCTGACATCCATTTTTAAACTTTACTTTAAGATCTCAGTTACTGCCCATTTCGATCAGTTTCTCTTGTAATACGACATTTTTTTATCAATGGGACCCTATGTGTTTATTGCCTACTGTGGTAATTACCATAGTCAAAGCATTCTCAAACCTAGTTTCAGAATCTGAATAAAGGGCGTTTAAATGTTGAACGTAAATTAAAACGCCATTTTCCTGGCAGATTATCTGTGGCCAATTGAGAAACTGGGAAAATTCGGGAAGTAAAATATTATACTTCTTAGGCTTAACTCTGACACATGAAACGCTGAAATGATGGTCTTTGTTTTAATAAAATTTATACTGTCTCCTTGTAACTCAAATTAACTTCATTAAATTACGTAAGTAAATCTGTTAAATGTGTAAATTCTGGTTTCCATTTGATTAAATTTTCTTTTAAAATTCAAGGTTAATGAGATCTGGTTTAATGAGAGAAACTATAGTAGACCCCCCATTTACACCTCATAGGCCCTCAAATTATTTTTTCGCTGACGTGGACTCTTTGTATGTCGTCATAGAACCCCCTGCGGGTCGATGCAGACTCCTTTGGGAATCACTGCACTAAACCAAAGAATTCACGATTTCATTCGCAACCTTAGCTGATTCTGCACCCACCAGATCAACACGGCACAGAATTATAGCGAATTTAATTGTTCCTTTAGAAGAGGATGCACCCCTTCTCTCGACGGGACCTATTGGCAGCGTTGTCAAATGACTGTCCTCCACAATTACCCAATAGCAATTCATTTGTTTCGAAACATTCTTGTAGAGAATTGTAGAAGTATAAATCAGTGTGACTACTAATCTTAATTAATGAGCCACATCTTTCATACACTTTTCCCCAAAACAATATCGTCGTACAATAGCAAGTGGGTCCTTGTAGGCCAAATCTGGTGTTGAATCCATCACAACTGAATAGTACTTAATGTCATTGTTATTTGTTTGATTTGTAATTGTTTTAATGATTTGCTTGTCCATGATCTCAATTATTTGCTCATATATTGTTTTTGATATTAATGATTTGGGTTGTAATTCTCGCCGTTCAATGTGTTCACGAATGAATGAGTCGAACTCTGCTAGTAGTTCCAGGGCACTCATAAAATTGCCATTATGAGGAGAACCAAAAACTTCCTAATTGCTAAACTTCTTATAGCCAAATACTTTACTACCGCAATAACACGTTTATGACATTGTGGTAATATTCTGTATCTTTTCTAGTGGGTCCGTAACTGTTTGTCTAAAACAGACTTATTTTCTTTTCGTGTCAACCAAACTAACAATACATTTTTATGTTCAATAGAATTTTCATGATTTTTTAAACAACTTGTTACTTGTTTCCAATCAGATAAGCCGGTTGTGTATTGAGAATTTGCACGCCAAACAAAAAACACTACCAATACTAATTGAATAACATAGCTAAGTTCTTTCCAGTTGTGAAGGTCCCTTAGGACCTCACTTTGAGAACGAGAATAATTTTGAGTCAAAGAAGAACCAGTAGCCATTTTTATAAATAACTTTATTTGGTTATCTTTCCCAAATAAAATCAGAGACTTATTAACAAATACGTCTACTAATATTATGAGGTTTTAAAGGTAATATCCTTTAAATTAACTTAAGTAATTAATGATCTAATTAATTAATTTATTAAATAACGATCACGCAGAAATTACCACGATAAGAGATCCCAGAATTATATTTAATAATGTTCTTATTGAACATTTAACTTTAACCTCAATCCTAAAACTTTAATGAGACTTTAATTATAAATCTATAATTACCAACGGAATCTCAACTCTTCTTGAGATTAAATTATCTCCAACAAGAAATCTTCAATTCAAATTCACTATAACTTTATGCTTCAATATCTATCTCCTACTGCTCTAACTTTACCATTTCGTTTGACTTAAATACTGAATCTAATCTGCATAACAAGGAATCCTGTCCGCTTTTTTTGGAGTTGATTGGAAATAGGTAGGGAATTAAATTTCCCTAAAAAGGTCGACTCAGAAGGTTAGTGATAAAGTTCCGTATAGATTCGTCACACAGTACTTGGCCATTCTTAAGTTTTTTAATGAAATGATTATTCGAAAGTGATCTCTTTGGTTCTTTGTATTCTCTTACCGAAACAGAATATATATTGTTTGGATCTTTATTTTGAAAATAATACCCATTTCATGTGAAAGGATATAATCAATAAAATTATTACTTATAGATTTAGGCCACGATCCCACGTCAACGTATTTCTCGAACTCAAACCCCCATTTTTTTTTAACATGTTTCAATCGGGGCACTACTGATGTCCTATGGCTGAAAAATATCTTTTTCAGAAGGCTGCTGGTCTTCTAGAACTTGTAAACTAATATTTGTTTGTGTTTCTCCGTTTTCTTTGACTAAGTTCCTTTCCCTTACACTTGTTAATGCATCGGTGTTTATTATATTCTTGTTACTTTGTTCCATTGTAAAAAAAGTCAAAATTTTGACAGATTTAATTTTTTTCTCTCGATTTAGCAGTAATTTTCGTTTCTCTCTGCTCCACTTTTATATTTTTTTTATCATACATATTTATATTGTATCTTGATTTTCTTCGAAATAAATTTAAAAGTTTAGGTCATAAAATTATGATTACACAACCGACTGTTCTTAATAAAATAAAAATATTGTAGCAAATTTTTACAAAAAAATATATTATATTTCTGCGATATAATTAAAAAAAAAGTACTTAGTTTATTTTAAAAAATAAAAAAGAATCTCTTTGTCTATACAGTGGGTGATCGGTTAACGAACATAATCCGTTCCAAGACTATATTCGCTATCTGAATCGTTCGTTAACCGATCATCGATTCACCATAGAATTCTATGTGAAATCGATTAATTCGTTCTGGAGACCCTAAAAATATAATTTAAAAAATGTATAATTTCTTAGTAAGTTTTTAAAAAAATAATACATACATATAGTCTTGCATATTAATCAGTCCTTTTCATTTTTTGCTTATGGGGCGTTTAAGAACATGTCCAATGTCGATTGCTTTTCTCTCTTTTTCAGGATTTTCCGGAAGTAATTAATAGCATTGTCGTTGTAAAGGTCCCCAACCCTGCTGACATCAGCTTGGTTTGGGTGCCATTCTAAGACCATTGCTCTGACAGCCTCCCACTTTTTCAAAAGATTTTTAATGGCAGATGTCGACATTGGTCCTCTTTCGTCTTCCTCTTGTTCAGAAGGAGACACATTTCGTTGTGTTTCTTGGTGTTCTTCATTCAAAATTTCTTGGAGTTCTTCTATCGTCAGTTCATCTCCATGTCCTATTATGAGCTCTTCTATGTCATCTTCGTTCACCTCCGATTCCATATCTCTAGCAGTTGTCAAAATTTCATCCATAATTTAAGGGGTGTCTCCCTGATCACCACCGAATATGTGTTCGTTGTCCAAACACAAAAAATCTTTCTTGAAAGTGTTCGTTATCCGAACACAAGAATCTTTCGTGAAAGTGTTCGTTAACCGATCACCCACTGTACTCGCTAAAACCTAAAACGCTCATTACTATTATTTATTGGCCCATCTACTTAAAGGGGTTCTTATAAAAACAAACAGGAATGATTTGCCCCACTTTAAATAAATATTGTTTTTCTGTTGTCATCCATTATTTGCTGTTGCTTCCTATACTTAAAGTATACTTCCTATACTTTATTACGAAAATCAAGACAACTTTACTTTTATCCATAATATTCGCGGGAAATCTTCATAATCCACATAATATGATTAGTATTTTTTCCATCTTATAGAAGTAATTAAGTTACTCTCCCCAAATTTTAAGATAAAATACATATTTATGGGAAATCTTGATAGTTTCAATCTTTAAAAAATTGAAAATACAGAAAATACTTAAACCTAACTTCAATATCTTCCTACTTAATAATTTAGAAATGTGTATTGGTACCAATGGCGTTCTGAGTGGGTCCTGCATCAAAATTTCTTCGGGGCCCTTTCTTAGATATGAAAACCCTGTTATTGGGACTGTAGTTACACATATCGGAGCCCTGTATCATTGATAAGGTTGATATGGTGGAAGCTACTCCCCTGATTGATACTTAATTTTACTTGAATAAGCAGGTACCTTTCATTTTCAGGTATTATGCACAGGTCACAGCAACACATCAGCATATTATTGTAACTTAGAATTATTATTGCACAAAAATAAATGGCAGCAGAAATAGTTCCACTACGTTTGTATAAATGCTCGATGTTCGTCAGCACCGCTCTATCATAGAGCCTATGACTATTAGTTATTAGTTTCCGCGTATTAAGCGGTAGAGCGGAAGGACAAAGAAAATTGCTCTTGCACTCGAAAATAAAAATAAATTTCATATAGTATGTCTGGTATTTGAGTTTGGATTTTTATTTTTAATGGTTTATTATTTTATTACTATTTTGAATGTAAGCATCTTATCTGTTTATTATTTTCGACGGGGAACAGGGTACCTTGGGCTGCAGCCAATTTAGAATTACAACCCGGAGAATTTAGAGAGTTTGGGAATAAAAGCAGAGGTGTCTGATGATCAAAATATTGATAAAAATATAATGTCTGAATTAGAAGCTGGAATTTTATACCAAAATAAGCGGTACAAGGCTGAAAGTCCCTTGGAAACCAAATATGAAAACGTTCGAAAATAATGAACAAATTTCGAGGGAAAGATTTATGAGGTTGAAATCACTTTCAAAAATGATCATTCCTTATTTTAGGAATACAAATTGAAAACAACTATCTTTCTCAGAATGTTATAGAACGTGTTCCAGCTGATGAAAAAAATGTACAGCACAATACTTTTTATCTATCCCATTGAGAAGTATATGTACTAAGAAAGCTCATCGTATTTGACACAAGCCATAGGACAGTGGTCTTCAAACTTTTTCAACCCTACAACTAGAACGTGTTTTCGTGGAGGCCCTACAACTAGAACGTGTTTTCGTGGAGCCCCTACAACTAGAACGTGTTTTCGTGGAGCCCCTACAACTATATGGCATTTTCCTGGAGTGAGGGAATATTAACGTCGCACTTTTCAGCTACTTGAGGTATTTTCGTGGAACCCTATGTTAAAAATTCCCTAACGAATCCTTGTAACCACTAGAAAGCGTCTGAACGCTTTTGTTTGCTGGGTTTGGGTTACAGATGACTTAGCCCGTCAGGGCTTTTATCTCCTGTCTGGTGAATTGAGAAATTTGAGATAAAACTTAAATAACTTGCCCATTTTAATAAAGAGTTTAAGAAAATAAGATTTATAAATGGATAATAAAAAGGAAATTTACTTGAAAAGTGAATTTAAAAATGCTTGATATTAAAAGAACACCTTTTATCCAAGCTGGTAATGATATTTACTGAATTTGAGTTTAAGACTTTACATACAATTCCCTCGGCCAATGGAAGCCTCGGGCTGGATGACTGCCTGCCCAATGGGGTAGCAGCTATTCGTGACATGTTGTGAACGCTTTTGTTGGTAGAAGCTTCGACAAGCGTCTGCAGCTCGCACTCTAACTAAGGCATCATAAGTTGAGCCCCGCTCACACGCTCCTGGCGCCATCTATTGCGTGAAGTTAGAACATCATTACTGTAAACACCTTTTTTAATTTTACATCCCCCACTTATAACCTTGGATATTTATAAATCAGGACACAGAGATTTTTATTTTTGACATAATAAAGTTTGCAGGTTATCCATAAACACAAATTATCCTTTTAAATGAGATCATTGTAAGGTTTTTTAGAGAAATATATATTTGGCAAATGGATATAGCTTTGACAATAACTCGTTTTAATCAAAATATATATAATTAAAGTGCATAATATCAAACTTTAAGTAAATGATCATGTAAAATGAAATGTTTGATTTCTTTTGCCGTATTTTTCATTAGAAATTAAATATAATTATTCACAAATGCACATATATAATTATCGCTGCATAATATTTTTTTATCTAAATTCAGAAAAATATTACTGTAAATAGTTACTTAAAAACTACAGTTTATTGAGGTGTTTTTCCAACATATAAAAATTCTGATACAATTATCATAAACGTTCACATCTATGCATATCATTTAATATTTGTCTTATAACAGTTATAACAGTCATAAAATCTAATCAAACTTCATTGTTTTATTCAGATACATATAGCTATGAATATATTTATATTTATCTAAATTTAGAACAAAAAGTAACAAAAAATAATAAAAGTAGTTATGTACTATAGAAATTGTCAGATTCTTAAAAGATTCACTGAGAATCTTATCTTTTATGGAAATGTTTATTTTACATAATTATCACGTTTAAAAGTTAAAAGCATGATGGGATTATTAATATATGTTACAGTTTTGTTCTTTAGCCTTTCTATTTCTATCCATTTTGGGAAATAACATATGATAAATAAATACTTAACATTTTTATATATGTCATAATATCAATTCCTATCTTTTCGAAAGATCTTTTGGGAATTTCATGGACTAAAAGAGGTTCTTTAACATTAGCCTTTTGAAATTTCTCTAACACACCTCACACTCAGATACCATTTTCTCAATACTGTTACGAATTTTGTGTAAATAGTGTAAATAATTTGTATTTGGATGTGTAAAGCATTTATATTAATCTATGTTATATTTATTTTATGTTAAAATTGTAATATTCATAAGCAAACGCCGTTCCTTACGCTATAGAGGAGTTTGGGACCCTCTAGAAAGTAGTGGATCTCGCCACTAATTCACGCACTATGACGCGTGCGGATTTTTCTGGAAGTTTCCGTCGGGTTTATTAATAGAGCAGTGGCAGCCGCAAGCAGTAAGTCTTGATTTAACCAGCGATTCGGGAGCATTGTTTTGATTAGCTCGGCTGTGCTTGTGGATAATATTTTACATAAGTGTATTTTAAACTCTAATAATTGTGTTTGATTGCTGTTGAATGTGAGAAGACATTCGGGGATTTACTCAATGAATATTGCTGTGGAATCCTGTATTAAAAGCATTGGCTTTTTGATAATAAATTCACATCGCTCTTAAATAGCTGTTACTTTTCTTTGTGACTGCTTTGCATAAAATCTTTGAACCCGGATCTACGTAACAAAACTTTTAGACATTCATGGCCAAAACATTACCTCTTTTACCCTATTTTTATTTCTCTTTATACCAAAATGACATTTATGAAGTATCATTTTTTAAAATAGAAGTTACAACAATTTTAGAGTCTCTCTTTAAATACTAATCCAAATTCAATAAAGATGTCATTTTTAAATTTAAAGTATTGTATCACATTAGCAGAAACTTTTTTGAATATATGGAACCTTTTCGATATATATATATGTATGATACTACACTCATGTCCATAAATTAAGGATAATTCAGAACCACACAGAAATTGAACTCTAAAAAAATTTCACCTGTAGAATTATCACACACATCTTGAAGAAGATTATGCAAATTACAGGAAACCACCAGATGGCACGGATAGTACGACACAATGAAGAGAGTGTAAGAGAGAGGAATATAAGGAATGGTGGCAAAGAAGTAAAATTGTTCACAAGCGCTTTAAAAACCTTTCAGTGCAATAACCGCATAGTTATGGCACAAAGGAAGCATTTGGATGATTTTTTACGTGGTAGAATTATTGGACGACTGGAATGTGTGGACGTACCCAGCTGGAAGTATCCGAGGAACTTGGAATCGCCCAGAGTGTCATCTCCAGGCTTTGGCAACGATTCCAAGATGATGGTAATGTGAGTTGATGTTACAGCACAGGTCGCCCCCGAGTTATAACGCCGAAAGAGAACCGTTATTTGGGAGTTACTGCCAAAAGAAACAGACGGAGCACAGCATCAGACCTGTCTCGCTAGCTCTCTTCAGCTACCGGTACGACAGTTTCAAGGCAGACCGTGTACAAATGCTTAGGTCACATTGGTCTATATGCTTGTAGGCCTGTCAGATGTGTTCCTCTTACCTCAATTCACTGTCGCCTGCAATTAACCTGGAGTAGAGAGCATATAATTTGGACACGACAACAGTGGTCTTGTGTGATGTTTTCCGACGAGTCCAGGTTTAGTTTGTAGTCTGATTCTCGCCGGACTTTAATATGAAGAACGCCAGGTACCCGTTACCACCAAAAGAACACCATTGAACGACACCGTTACGGTGGTGCAGGATGGCTCGTTTGGGGAGGAATTATTCTTGGTTCCAGAACTGACCTGCATGTACAGAGTGTAACGATCATATGCCACTTCTATCGGGATGACATTCTGTAACAACATGTACGTTTGTTTCGGGGTGCCATGGGTGCTGAATTTCTGTTTATGGATGACAACGCCCGTCCTCACCGTGCAAACATTGTAGACGAATGCCTTCAATCGGAGGATATCACCCGTATGGATTGGCCAGCATACTCACTGGACTTGAATCCAATAGAGCATGTGTGGGATATGCTTCGCCGACGAATTGCAGCCAGTCAACCCCCTCCCACCTGTCTACCGGAACTTCGGTAGGCATTGCCTGATGAGTGGTGTAATATTCTCTAAGATCAGATTGATAATTTTATACTCAGCATGCCTAGGTGTTGTAAGGCCTGTATTGCATAGTCCGGGAGACATACTCCGTATTAACCATCATACTAACCATGTTATACTGTTTTTTGTAAGCAGGTTATTTTTGAAATTTGCTCCAGGGAGTAAAAATCGCAATTTTTATTAATTATGTGAAACATATAGCATCTTTTTTGCTCTTTACCTCTTGTTTAATAAGTAGACTTTACAAATGAGTCAAATTAGTTTTGCTTCTGTCTCTTTCTTTGCCTGAACTTCATTATTCTTAATTTATGGACATGAGTGTAAAAATGTTCCGCTTGTGGCCAGCTGATAGCGGTTGCTTACCGTTAAGAAGTATATTTATATATTTCTGTAAATAAATATTTTCTCAATATGTATTGATCTAAATGTCTCAACTTATCACAGTTTTATGCAACTTTCACAAAGCAATACTTTAAAAAAATCAGTAAATTGCAGATTACATTAATTAAGAAACTGAAATTTTAACTACATTTGAATAATTACAAAAGGACAATTAACCATATATGTTCCATGTTTGAACAAACCTTTAGATAATTTGTAATAATACACTCACAGACACACATATATTATACACTAGCTGGTATACCCGTTTTTCGCAAGGGTGAACTGAAAAATTAAACAACACAGATTGAAGGAAAAAGAAGTTTTTAATGAGTTAATTTTATGTGAATTGCAAATTAAACAAAAAAGCTTTTTGCATATCTCAGCTAAACAAAAAAAGAAAGAAAAAAACACATTTGTTAAATTTTAAGTATGTAGATCTAATAGCTGATAAAAATGATTTTTTTTTATTTATAATTCCCCGTAACACTCTTGAGGGCAGATTTTTGAAAATACCTCCCTAAGCTGATCTCTGCTCAGGAAAAGTAACGCATTGTTAAAAGTGTTGCGTAATGAACGCTTAAAATAGAGTAAATAATTTATACCTGAAAGTGTAATACATTAATATTACTTTCTGTTGTATTTATTTTATGTTAAAATTGTAATATTCGCAAGCATCGCCGTTTCTTAAATTATAATGACTATAATGGCAATTCAACGAAAAACACAGCGAAATGATAACGATAGAGTCAAGGTGGCAAATGTCTAGCTACTTTCATAGCTCGAGCTTTATTACAGCTTTGTAAGACCCGCCGTGTAGGGGAGCGATGCACGTTAATACTTTATCACACCGCATTACGATTTACTGCAGTTTTTTTCATACAATATTTTTTTGGATCACTACATTGAAAATTAAGGGATATACATAAACGAAATACTTCACTTTCGAAAAATTTAATCCGTTACAGATAATAAATTAAAGATATTCCACTGTGTGTGTGTGTGTGTAAAATTAATTATGTACACCGTTCACTTAAAATAAATAATGAAATCGTTTTCTAAGGTCTTCATTACCATACAAAAACATAAGACACTTAAATTTTGACATAAACTATTTTTTGGGACAAAAATATTAATCTTTGCAATCCGCTGAAAACGCCGTCAGCTGAAAACGAATATCTGCTGCAAAACTGTTCGCCTTCCCCGCTAAAATACTCATCATAGAACTCGTGCTACCATATATCTTGGAAGAGTGGATTTCAAAGAATATCCCTGCTAAGTATTGGTAGAATATTCCTTCTAAGTTGGTGTGGTAGTTAGAGAAGGGAGTGCCAGCTCAGGAGACGTCCACGTCACTTGACCATGGTTCAAAACTACGAGGTCCGTTTCCAAAAGCCCTCGTGTAGCTGAACAGTGCGACTTTAATATTCACTCAATCCAAAAAATACAGTACAGTAGTTATATTATTTTTATACTTAAAAATGCAATATCCGCCTATACAATTAAAATTATAGCGTTATAATTAACTACTATCCACAAACAAACTATGCAAATATGTCCAATTGATGTAGTGTGAAAGACAAAGTTTATGTACTGTAAGTACCAGAAGCAATAAAAGTATTTATTTTGAAAAAAGACCAATTTCTTACTACCAAATGTGCATAATAAAATCATTAAAAAACATTCAAATAAAGAGAGATTTATAACAACCTCTCCCTTCACAGGAATTAATTAGAAGCGAGCGCCTTGCGTAGCCAAGACAAAAAAAGATTTCTTTCACAAACAAAAGATAGATATATGCTGACGGGGACTTTTTTGCAGCTCACGCCAGAATGGCTTGCAGATGGCAGAATTTTTTCCTACTTACTTGACAAATATCGTTTTATTTTGGACACATGTCACAATATCTTTATAGGCTATAAATTATAGCATAGCTATAAATTATAGCCTTACATAGGCTATAAATTATAGCCTATGTGTTATTCTGATGTATAAGCGATATTACTGTAAAATTTCATTAAAATCCATTCAGTTGTTTTTTGCGTGAAAGACGCCCAAACATCCTCAAAAACTTTCGCATTTATAATATATATCTAGATGCACGCGTGCGAGTGTTTCATGTTAAGTCTTGATTCCTCAAATTACATTTTTGTAATTAAAAGAAATAGTAAATTAATGACTTTTTTAGGACACTTCTAAAGATGACATTTCTTGTACAATATACATTTTTATTGCACGTAACTGGTTAATAGGTCAGTTTTACTATATATCATTGTTTGTGGCTTAATCTTTTTGGTACTAAGACATAATACAAAAAATTACTTAAAAATCAAATTTATTTCATATTCATATATTAAAGATAAAGTAGTTTTATTAGTTTCTTCTTTACTTGGTTTAGCAATTCTATGTTCAGCAGTTCTTTTCCTTTTTCTAGTTGAAAATAATCTATTTTGTGGTAATACAGCTTTTTTTTTATTAGCCGGAATACATTTACTTTTTGTCATAAGAAACTGATTTTCCTTCATAGCAAGATTGGCTGATAATGTTGGTTGGAGTGATTTTATTGAATTTCCCACTATTTTTAATTCCTCTTCACTAGAAACACTGTCTGAGATTTCAAGAAATTTTGTTTTTCATTGTTCTTTCTTCTCTGACAAAGTAGGAGCATTGAAAGACTCATTTTTTTCATTTTTTCTGCTGTTATAATGTCAGCTTCTCTGCAGTGGAGGAGACCATGACCCAGGGCGGCATACGAAAGTGGGCGGCGCCGGCAAGCACGGCGATATTTAAATTCAAAAAAATATTTCAAACTCCAAATCGCGCATGCGCTGACACAAGCCAAGCGGAACCGCGTGGAGGCGACAGGGTGGAGCGGGGTGAAGTCATAGAAGTCAAAAGTCATAAAATTTTGACGACTTAGGTGTTTCTTACAATTGTATGCTCCAGAGGCGGCTCTAGGGCTGGACAAACCGGACCCGTGTCCGGAGCGGCATTTGGACCGAATTTGAAAAATACTTTTTTTTTTTTGCTACGAAAAAATTTGGATGAAATTATTTTCTAAAATATTTTTCCTTGCACTTTGGAAACGTGGAACATAATTATTTTGTTTTGGACTGAATTGAAAAGTTGACCATTGCTATTAAAATTTGCAACGATTATATCTTTAAAAAATAAAAATTGTCTTACGTGGCGATTTGACTTTGCAAGTGTATGGGCATCCGACCTCGGGATACAAGTAGATATGCTTATCTTAACAAGATTTTCACTTCATTAATATAAAGGGGATCCCGGGAAATCGTCAGATTTCAGTACGTTTTATATTCCCGGGAATGGCACGGGGCTTAAATAATCCATCAAGTGGCTATTTTTTTACTGGACTTGGGATTTCAACCTCGGTTATAAATTTTAGCTGACCCTACTGAGGCAATTTGTGATCGTTTTCCCCGATCTTCCCAGATAGAGGAATTTTCACTACCCTAGCAGTGGGATCAGTGTGTAATAAGAGAAAAGTAACATCCACGAAGAGTCGAGAATTTTTTCAGCTTGTCGTGGATAAGAGTAAAACATTGAAACTTTTTGGTCAAATCAGCTCCTGTCTATCGAACATCGCCTCGTGAACTAAAAATATTCAGTTTTTAAACAAATCGCATTTTGTAACCTACCAGCACGAATTTTCAAAAAACGGTGAAAAGGTTATGCGTAAATGTGGTTAGTTCATTCCATTACAAAAAACTCTATGTACTATTTTTGCTGCAAACTTTTTGGAGGTGTCGTTAGTTCTCTTTCCACAGAAGGTTTTAAAAGTTGGAAGCACTTCTTTGAAACTTTAAAAGAACATGAAACATCCAAGAACCATAGTCAAAGCCAAAAGTCTTGTGTTAAATTTTGTCAGGGATTATAAATACAATACTGTAAAACAATTGACAGCGACTCGCAAAGACTTATTTTTGCGGAAGACTAATTATTGGTGCGAAGTGCTTCAACGTATTATAGCAACATTAAAAATGCTTGCTCAAAATTACTTAGCCCTTAGTGGTAAAAGTGATAAACTATATACGATTCCAGTAATGGTAATTTTCTATAAATAATTTAATTACTTGCTAAATTTGATCCAATAATGGTGGAACATATTCGAAGAGTGCTAAAAAATCAAGAAACTAAAGTGCATTATCTAAGGAAAAATATTCAGAACGAAAAATAATTTCTCTTTATATGAGAACCTTAAACTACAAATTGTTCATAAAAGTAAACAAGCCAAATATTATTCGATAATTTTAGATTGCACTCCTTATGCCAGATAGTAAGTCAGTGAGTGAATATTAACGTCTCACAGTTTTCCCATTCTGGTGCTCGGAAATTATTTCATGGCTTGTAAGTCTTCATAACTATATCTAATGATCATAAATCATAGGAATAAATGTAAATTGGGCATTCTTTTCTGTTTTTTACTAAAAAATAAGGTTAATAGGGTCTTAACTAATTTATGTCCAATTTGAATATGATCAAGAATAAATTATTGCTAAGTGGAACTAGTTTTTAAGCAAGGATCTAAGGATATTAACAGAAGCAGTAATTTACTTGTGGGAGAATATATACAAGAAATAGTGTGGCAAGTATAAAAAAAAATTTTTAAGCAAATACAATCAAACATAACATTGTACATATACAGTAAAGGATAATAGGTAGTGTTTAAAAGGACTCGGCACCCTTTGAATATTTTTTTATTTATGTATTTAAAATTACATTTTAGCATTATATATAATGTTTATTTAAGAAAATGATACGAGATAAAATTGTGCGCATATTATTCACACAATTTTTCAAATTTAATTTTTTTAAAAAAATTTGGAAATTTTTAAAATTTTACTTTTTTTTGTGTTAATTAATTTTTGACATGAAATATTTGTAATATTTCTGAGGATGTTTTAAACATCTTTAGGGATCGATTTTACAATATCTTAATTAGTTTTGGAGAAAAAGCATAATAAAATGTTGATATATATATGTATATATAAATATACACTGGTGTGCAAAAATTAAGGACGAGACGGTTTTTTCAATATAACTTTGTACAAAATCTTTCCAAATCAACACATTTAATACCGTAAGATCCCCAATACGTAAGGACATGTGTAATGTAAGCAACACTTACTAAAAGAGAAATCAGAGGGATAAAAAGAAGCTTGATTGAAAAAGTAGCATGGAGCGCAATGCGACTGAAGGCCGAAACATCTTTGTGATGGGTGTCCAGCAAGAAACATCCGGTCTTTAGTAGGGGATATGATCTCCCCTGACTGCTAGGCAGGTTTCACAGCGTCTGCCCATGCTGAGAATGAGGGTGTCAATGAGTTGTTGAGGCATTGCTGCCCATTCGTCTTGCAGCGCCAATCGAAGCTCCCGAATCGTTACTGGTGGTAAGGTACGAGCTGCCAAGCGTCTGCCTAGAAAATCCTATACATGCTCGATGGGATTGAGATCCGGAGATCGTGCCGGCCAATCCATACGTTCAATATCCTCACTCTCTAAGAGCTGTTCGGCAGCTACTGTGCGATGACATGGTGCATTGTCGTCCATGAAAAGGAACTGCAGACCCATAGCGCCTCTAAAAAGACGCACATATGGAAGAATCTCGTTACAATAACGGGTCCCGTTGACTGAACCTGCGTCGAAGATGTAAAGGTCTGTACGACTACCAAGCATGATGCCTCCCCAAACGAGAACACCGCGACCTCCATACCTGTCCCTTTCAATGATGTTCGAGGGATGATTGCGGCTTCCCCGCTC
Source organism: Trichonephila clavipes (assembly GCA_019973935.1). Classification (NCBI taxonomy): domain Eukaryota; kingdom Metazoa; phylum Arthropoda; class Arachnida; order Araneae; family Nephilidae; genus Trichonephila; species Trichonephila clavipes. The sequence goes on from BMAU01001113.1 coordinate 126,543, forward strand.
TCTCCAGATGAGTATGCGATGAGAATCGCTACTCAAACTGAGTCTGCTCTCATCTGTAAAGAGTACTCGTCCTCATTCATTGTCTCTCCAATTCCGGCGTTCCCGGCATCACAGAGAACGCCTCCGATGGGCAAGAGTTAAAGGTACACACCGTACAGGGCGTCGTGCAAACAGACCACCACCGTGCAGTCTCCTGGCCACGGTAAAACGCGATATCGGTCGTCCAGTCGCCTGTGTCGTGTGTCTAGCGATTTCTCCCGCTGTCTGCCGCCTGTTTCTTCTGGCCTGTAAGACAATGTACCGGTCATCTGCGGGTGTGGTTCCTCGTGGACGACCACTACTGAACCCCCGGATAGCTGTTCCTGTAGTTTGAAATTGTTTCCAAAGTCGTGAAACGATGCTGTGAGCAATTCCGAACTCTGCAGCCACACTTGTCACACTGCGGCCTTCCTCCAACTTCCCAATGATTCAACCTCGGGTAAAAGCATCCAGATGTCGTCTAACAAATTGATTATTCGCCATTTCTCGCTGAGGCAGCAACTCGGTGTGATTTTAACTGCTATACGGCGTGTAATCTCTTTGCCAGAAATACTGATCTTACACCGACAACATGCTTTATACTACTCAGACACTCCCCCATTACGTCCACCTGCATATCTGCGCATGTACTACCGTACATCACCTTATTTAATCTCCTGATTGGTCTTTCTGTCCGCTCTGCCTCTTCTTTCAGCTGATATGGTAATTTTTCGACTTCGTCCTTAATTTTTTTGCACACCAGTTTATATATATATATATATATTATATATATATATATATATATATATATATATATATATATATATATATATATATATATATATATATATATATATATATATATGTATGTATATATATATATATATGTATATATATATATATACTATCCGTTACACACCCGCTTCACTGGGTTTTTCACGATGTTGTATATATGTATACTGTTTACATATATATTAATTATTGATATCTAGCATTAAAAATTCGATTGTATTGAAAAATATATTTATAACTGTTACACTCTCGCCCCTTGATATAAAAAGAACATAAATTATAATATCTAATTTCTATTTATATCTAAAATAGAAGTAAAAAGATTTTTTTCGCTCACTTAACCTAATAATCAAGTGGATTTCCACCAAAGCAACTTTCAGTGTATCTCTACTCCTTAAAATAAACATGCGTGCTAAATTTCAAGTCTAAATCTAACAGAGCAAAAACGGAAATTTTATCATCAATACCTCGTTGAGAGCACTCTTAGCGGATTCCAATTCAACAAAAGAAGCATGCAAACCAAATTTTATTATTGTAGTCTTAGCAGCTCAAAAACGGGAATTTTGTCTATCAACACGCCCCAATAACTCTCTCCGCTTCCCCCTGGAGTTGATTTCCGTAAAATCCATTCTTAGTGGAACTATATTCAACTAAAGAAAAGTGCTCAACAAATTTCAAGTAAATGAGTTAAATTCAAAAACAGGAATTTTTCTATAACACGCCTTAATCTCTCGCAACCCCACTCCTTTGGGGGTCTGTTTTCGCAAAAATCTTTGTAAAAGGAACTTTATTCCATGAACGGAACATACCTTCTAATTTTCAAGCGGGTGTTTCTATTAGTTGAAAAACGGAAATATTTATCTATAACGCCCTTAATCCCCCTCAGTGACCCTTGGGGATCAATTTCCCCCAAAACTATTTTGTTGCGGATCTCTACACCATGAAAGGAATTCGCTTACCAAATTTTAAGACTGTACGTCTAATAGTTTAAAAATGGAAATAATTATCTATAACGCCCCTTAAGCCCCCGAAACGTCACTTAGAAAACGATATTCACAAAACCCATCTTACGGCATATCTCTACTCTGTGAATGGAATTTGCTTACTCAATTTCAAGATTTTACGTCTAATAGTTTAAAAAAGGAGTTAATTGACTATATATATATAACGCCACTTAATTCTCTACAACGCCACTTGGGAGTAGATTTTGACAAAACCCATTTTGCAGCAGATCTGTACTCTATGAAAGGAATCCGCTCCAAGATGAAGTCTTGCCAGGACATTGAGATTGTCGAACTTCTTTACGATGAGATTACATGATTGATTGATTGAATATTAACGTCGCACTGTTCAGCTACACGAGGGCTTTTGGCGACGGACCACGTAATTTTGAACCATGGTCAAGTGACGTGGACGACACCTGAGCTGGCACCCCCCTCTCCTAACTACCACACCACACCAACGGGAGGACGATTCAGCTCTCGACAGATTTAACGTGCATCGCTGCCCTACATGGCGGGTCTTTAGTGGTACAGGGTTCGAACCCGTGACAAAGCAAGCCACGGTCCGATATCTATACCACTCGGCTACCGCGGCCACACGTTGAGATTACAGCTCAATTCCAAGAACAACGTGATGCTCTCCGTCAAGATGCCAAAAAGCAAATCTACGAAGTTCAAGATGAGAATCGCCGCACGTACAATCTCCGGCGCAGACAAGCTCATAAATATCAACTACATGACCTAGTAGCAATTAAACGCACTCAGTTTGGTCCAGGCTTGAAACTTAAGCAAAAATACCTCGGGCCATACAAAGTTACAAAAGTCAAGCACAATGACACTTATGACGTAGAAAAGTGTGATTTTGTCGACGGACCATCAAAAACGTCTACTTGTGCAGAATTCATGAAACTCTGGCTAAGCCAAACTAACTCTACTTGATTTCTCCATTAAAAACTGTTCACAATTTTTCTTCCTGTGAAAACTTTCGTTATGAACATTAACAACAGACTTTTTATCTATTTATTTATTTTTGATTCCATTTTTATTGAATGACTAACATTTTCTTATTTCCTTTTAGTACAAATTTAAGTGTTTAGAAGTAAGAGCATCTTGCTTCAATATGTTCCTGTTCCTTATTCCAGATTCTTATTTTGAGGCCTTGATCTTATTTGTATCGCTAACATAATTTGTTTTACCCCAGTGGTAATATATGAATTTTTTTCTATTTATGAAATATTACTTTAAATTTGTTCATTTTTCAGTATTTTGTACTTTTTCTTTGACGATATTTTGTGTTGTGTATAATTCTTTCATCTACTGTGTACATTTTTAATATTTCATTACTATGTATCTGTACCATTTTATCATTGTATATAATCAGGCGAGGTCACCTTCCCGGTCAGGATGGCCGATGTAGGATTGGATATGTGCAACGTGACAACCCCTCCTCCTATTACTTAGGGTGGAGCAGTCCACACTGACGTCACACCCCATCAGGAATGTCCGACTAAAGGAAAATACGCAGACGGACGTTAGGGACGCTAAGCTCTAGACGTAGGAGAAAGACGTTCTCCTTTGCTGTTTAATATATTTTATATATTTCTTCCCTCGTCTTGTTAAATAAAGCATTTATCATCCTTAGGTTGGAGTCATTTTCCCATAATAATAATAATAAATCCAAATTCAAACTCACAGCCTCAAGACAAAATGTCTCCATAGGACAATAGTTTTTCAGTTACGCTAACCATTGTCCTATGAAGGCATACAGACCTGAAGAAAACTTATGTTTACAATCTCATGAATTTAATTTTGCATGCGAAGCAGATGACGAAGTGTTTTAAAATCTCATTTTCTTAATTAAAATAAAATAAGAAAATATTTAATTTATATTATTTTAATAATTTGTAAATTTTAATTCAGTATAATGATTGCACATACACAGTAAAGATACACAAAGTAAATTGTTTATTCAGAAATCAACATCTTGTATTGCGTTTTACATTACAATCGTATATTTACATTACAGCAGAACAACAACTTGTAAAATTTATTTTAGTATAATGATTACACATGTATAGTAAAGATACAAAGTAAGTTGTTTATTTACAAAAACAGCATTCTGTATTCCGTTTCACATTGCAATCATTTATTTACAATACAAAAAATAACATTATTGTGAATTTATCACATTATTTGAATTTGTCTTACTGCCAATTGAATAGGTCTAAATTCATCAACGACCAATGTCCATGGGCAAAAGTAGTAATGCTATCACCATTAATAAACCTTTTGTCATCTTTATATGACAGATCAAGTTTGTTTTGCTTTATAGAATATAATGAATGAAATTTGGATCTAATTAAGTCCATGTCAGCATATTTTAATTTTTCATTAAAAAGACAGGCTTTGTAGTACTCAAATGTTATTTTATTTTTTATAGTTTGTTTTTTAATTCCTTTTAACCTCTTTTCAATCTTATTGTTTGTTTTGTAGACATAAATTTTTGATTTAAATCCTACATATTTTGTCATAATATTTCCCTTATTTTCATCCTTCATTTTCCCGATGTATTTTTTGTTAACAAGAGGTAAATTATAAATGCTGTTTTCATCATAGTCTGAAGTATCATATAAGTTAATATCATCTTTCATGTCACTATAAAAATCATCAGTTTTTATTTCATATATAAAAGAATCGGTGTCTGTATGCATGAACCTTACTTTTGAGTCATAACGGTGCTTCATGTATTCATAGTGAAAAGAATACATTAGAACTTTTGATATGTCTAAAATTACCATTCCTGCTTGTATTGGTTTCAAAAATTTGATTTGGGTTTTCTTTAGATGGACGGCCATTAAGTTTTAAGAAAATATTGTGCGTCGATTAAAATTTGATTTCGATATTAACTTTCGAGCCTGCTCTTCTGTTGAACATAAACGTATATCTACTCTTCTTACATTTTCCATCCTTTTTTCGAAAATGCTATTATTCATTAGTTTGTAATAATCCTTTTGAAAGTCATTTACAGCTTTAATTCTTAATTTAGTATTATAATCTATATAATTTTTAAGACAAGGAGATTGAAAAAATTTTAAAACGCGATGAATTTTTTTCAAGACTGACCCTAATTTTAAATATAGCTTTTAAATTAGAATAATGGAGAACATATTTTGTTTTCGGTTCCAAAGCAGTTAAAAGTTTAGGCTCTTTACAATTAGGTGGGGGCTTATTTTCAGGGGCAAGGGGAAAGTCTGAATGTTTGTCATGCAAATTGGAAGGATATTAGTAGTATTCCCCTGCTAATAACTGTATACCCTCGCAATGCATGCTAACATCTGACACTATTAATGACCCAACTCCAAATAAAGTAAAATAAAGAGAAACAAACAACTTCAGATAAATATA